>DWAN01000229.1:0-27341 GCA_018230445.1 Heliconius hewitsoni | reverse complement strand
GCAGAGGGAACCTAGTGTTGGGACACTCCGTTCCCCGTTTAAGGTGTTGAATATCTATATAGAAATATTTTTCTAGTTTCACGCTGTATCCTGTATATAGGACACTAGGCCTTCCTTCTATGAATTCTTCAAAGTTATTTCGTGGTAAAAGTAATGTGTGTATACCGTGTTGACAATACATACGTAACCTAGTGAGCCATATTTCAACGATATATCAATTATCGCAATTCTCACTTACCTAGTGCGGCTGTTGACAGGTTTCACGTGTCGCCTCTTCGCGCCAGTTCGCGTACGATTTCACAACGGCATGACGAGGAATATATTTATTTGTAGCATAAGCATAAAATTACTACTTAAAATTGAGGCCTTCCTAATGCATTCCCGAATCCCGCTATGGAAAATGTTTAAATTTCAAAATATTGTTTTGCTCCTTGTTCTGTTTTACTTTTTGGGTACGGAACCCTAAAAAAAGTTTTAATTTATAATACTACAATGTTTTAGCACAGTGGTTTGATACTCGTGATTGTATTTTAGCGAGAATATAATATTTAGAATTAATCCTATATAGAATAAGTGAATCAATATTATTTTCTAATCTTTCCAAGTCTAGAAGATATACATTCATAATAAACTCAGCTACTGGTTTAGCTGACGTAAAGAAGAATAGCAATTTGGAGCTCCCAACCGGAAGCCATATTTCCTTACGTGACGTGATCACGTGACACACGTCGTGCTCTGCTCGACTGTGACGACACACTTCCGAGCTTCATATATCCTATATAGTATATATGAAGTTACTTTGTGAATTTAGTATTTTTTGAGTAAAATATAAATAGCCGCCGTCGTCGTGGCTCAGTGGAACAACGTCTGATCGTAATTGCGATGGTTGCAGGATCGATTTCTACTCGATAGAGATATCCGCCCTGGTTGACACAGTACGGCGCTTAATTTTCAGTTTTCCCACCATTCATCACACAATGTCTCAAAATCTGAACGGAAAATGGAAAACGGAGTGTCTTAACTGTTAGCTCTAGATTTACTCTTTTATTTGTACAACATAAAATTGTATTTTCATGTTGTTCATGAATAATATTCTTTTGGTTTGGTTTTACTAACCAATACAGAAATAATAAACAAATTTAGATATCGTGTGAAAGTATTTAACGATTCAATCATCGTGTTATAATTATTAAATTTGTTTGTGGCTAATGATTTACTATCATTACTTCCGTTAATTTCAATGATGAAAGTGATAAGTTATAGTCGTATTTATTAAGATTTTTTCTTTTAAGTAAATGCTTAATTAAAATGTTTTAAGTTAAAGTATTAAGGCTATAAGAAACATTAAAGTGTTTGTGGGTTCAAAATTCAAATTCACCGATAGCGATCGATTCAATGTATAAACAGTAGTTTTAGACGCTCTACTACCCGAGTAACTGATTTATCTGAACTATTTTATCTGCTTCACGCTGGATCTCGCATGTTACATGGAACCTATTTCCAAGACACTCATTTCATAATTTTCCGTCCAAATTGAAAATATTGCGTATACCAAGCGGCACAGCTCTATTACGCATTTTGTGTTACGGCTAGGCTCCTAAAATTGTATTTAAGTAGATTCAAAAAATATATTAAACGACACATTACACACAGTTATATAATAATTTCGTAAGTTATCTAAGTATTCTTAGTAGATTGTGCGATAAACTCTCATATTCAAATAAGGCAAATGAAATTTTGCATTTGGCCTAACGTGCAAAAGTTTAAGTTTTGCAAGTCCAAATTGACAATGTAACGGGGTCGTAGAGTCGAGGACGTAGAATTGGAAGAAAATATTATTATTTTGTCAAGGCGAAGTCTACATATGTTACTTGGATACGAACATAAAGAAAATAAATTTCATATTATTTCGTAAGATGGAGTGTCTTGACTCTAGGTTTTAAGTTTTACTAGCTGTGTCGCTTACAGCAGGACAGGGGTACCCAATGCTAAGATACCCCTTTCCTCACCTTCTTTTTTCTTCAGCCGTAGTTTGAAACATTATTATTAATCATAAAAAAATAAACGAAACACATAATTGAGGCCGCAAGAGCGCCACTGTAAAAGCTGAAGGTTGTGGGTTCGATTTTCACTCGAGGAAATAAAATATTTAATATTTTCATTTTCCTCTCTTTAGTAACAAGGCAAAGGTTGAGTTCCTCCAGTCAATACGCAATGCCTCCAGAATTCAGCAGCAAGTATGGAACTGAAGCGGCTTAACACTAGGTTCCCAGGTTCCCTCAGTCTTACCTTGTATGTGCAGGATACAGCGTGTGAAGCTAAAAAAAAACAAAATACAAAAAACTCATTGACAAAAATCGAAGCAACATAACATGGTGGCACTGAGAAGCGATTCTACAAGTATTTTTTTATGGGAAGTCTTCGGAACCAGTTTACGAGGATGCGGAGAAAGTGAGTTCGAGGTCACGCCTCGTCACAATTATGTAAGGTTTATTTGGTTTGACGTCAAGCCTTTACCTAATAGTTCAATGTTTTCAAATTATTTTTTCCTAATATTGATTAATTACTAAAACTAGAAAATAGTAATATAATTATATCTAATGATATATCTAAAATGATCATTACCTCTTGAGATTCTTACACATATAACGATGTATTAATTGTGCATTTTTTTATTTTATTATAACTATATTTTTTTATTTTCTTTCGAAATCTTAGCCTAAATAAGATAAAAGTTATACGTGTTTCAGTATAGATAAAAAGAAAGTAAATAAAATGTTAAACTCAAAATAATACACGTATTGATTTAAAACAACATTGATCGCTTCCATTTGTAAAAGGTTAGACAATTTTGGCGTAAGTCTCGAAGTTTTAAGTGAAACAAATTAAGAAAAATTCGGTCCGAAGGCCACTTAATTAGAGGAACTCGTGCTTGTGAAAATTTTGCAGATTTTGTACGTTATAAATATTGGGTGATGTCTTCTTTGTTACCTACAATTATATTGAATTAAGTTCTTGTATAGTTTCTTTATTGATTTTTTGATGAAAGTTTCTATGTTTTAATGTATTTATTTTGGACTAAAAAAATATTACTTCCCCTTTTTTTTAATTTAATTAGACGTAGTAACATTATACTATAAAAATATAAGCTTTTAATTGTATTGATCATTTTTTATATTAAATGTATATTTATTTAATGTAACATAATTTAATTAAGCTTAGCGTAACTTAATGTTTTCATTTCATTTGTACGCCAACATAATAATATGTTATGTTGGTATGTGTTATGGCAGAATGTACACATACCTTTACAACAGTGCGTTAATGCTTCAATTAAAAAAAACAATATAAAAGCAAACAAAAACAAAAGCATAAAATAATAAACGTTTCAATTACTAATCTTAATAACTAAGGTCTTAGATTAGCGTTCTATACATAATTATATAATCACAAAAAAATATATATTATGTATTTACATAGCTAATGTTTCCATTGTATCTCATAACAATATGCAAGATACAAGAAAAACGTATTTCTATTATAAACGTAACCCAAGGGTCAAGAGCTGAAGGCGATGTCTAAATATATGTGACTTATGACCCAATTCATATTTTTGTTCAGGTCACGCTGTCTTTACGCTGCAGCTCTTGGTGGCTACACTAAAAATACCTCCTCATTAGAAGGACGGTGTTGCCCTACTTCTTGTTAAATAACCCTTTGAAATGGACCTTTCATGTAAACGATGAAATATGAAAATTTGACACTTACCATCTCGTTTAAGTTCTCAATAGATAGAATGTATTTTTAGTTTATTTTGATTTTGTTTTATAATATTTGAAATATTGTGCGGAACAACAACAACGGAACAAGTGCAGAAGTCAAAGTCACGTTTTGTCTTCCTACCGAGCTCGAGAAGAGAGAGAGAAAATGAAAATAATTCTCATTTGCCTCATTTCTATTTTGATCAATAGATGCATTTGAAGGCCTATTTTTCCTCAATAGCTAGCCATCTATCTACTTATCTATCTATATCTATCTATTGATTTTGTTTTGAACACACTTTATGTAACAATTTCTCATCACTCTAAAGAGCTCAATAAAAAAAAAGGAAAATGATTTATAAATCTTTGTTTATTATATTCTTACCTTTAAATACATTATATATTTACCATATTTATTATGATCGAGGCCATGGTGGCGCAGGTCCACAAGCGTTAGACTGTAAGCGCGACATTTGTGGGTTCGATTTCCACTCGGGGAATGGGATTTTGAATATTTTCATTTTGTCGCTCTGGTAACGAGGCAAAGCGCGTCGTTGAATCTTAGCACTAGGTGCCCAGATTAGCGCGGATACAGCGTGAAGCTGAAAAAAATATTAATTATTGTATTTTTCGTTTCCAGTGATGAGGACGACACAAGCCGGCTACTCAGACAGCTCAGCCGCATCAACCGTCCGCTGGGTATCAACTTCCCCCAAATGGTGAAGCTCATGGGCCAGTGTCAGCAGGTAACATCACGTCTCTACTCTCAGGTACTCACTGTGCATGTGGTTTTGTTTATTTCATATATAGTATTACTTGGTCCTTCGAGCCAGATTAACTTTTTGAATCGATATTTACTTTAGTTTTTTTGGATCATTTTCATTAATATTTAATTGGGACCAAGAGATAGCGGCCTTGTTCTCGTTCTCGAAAATTAGGCGGAAAGGGAAGTTAACATTTAAATTATAATTAATAAAAATAAATTAATATAAACAGACAGTTTAAAATGACACCCATAAGCTAATTAGTAATAATATGGCATTAGAGGGAACCCAACCTCACCTAATTTTCATGACATTGCATGTGGAGTGGCGAATTTTAAGGCCGCGCTTTGTTTACCAGAGCGGGGAAATGAAAATAATCGAAATATAATATTTCCCCTGAGTGAGGATCAAACCCACAACTGTTCACAGTCATTCGTATCTAATCAGACGCTGTCCCACTGTGCTATGATAGCCTGTACTCGTATATATTTCTTCATATATACTCGTATATAATAATATATTCATATTGCATACATTCAAATGATGCTTAATATCGAAAATCAAGGGTCATTTTTACGGTAATTTATTTTTAAATTTAAATATTTCTTTACTTTTTAAATTTGTAGATAAATACAATGCATAAATTGTAGAATTTACTTTAGTTTTAAAATCGGTCACCGACGAGTCGATCTCGTCCACAGCGAATTCTGTACCAGTTTCATAAGTGTAGGTTAACGGGGACGTCAGACGTTTTCCCTTTGTTTTTATTGTAGTTCTCACTTTTGTCAAATTTCATAATTGTAATTCCGCAAGAATTATTTACACCACGAATATTTGATATTAATTTTAGTTCGCTCTGGTGCCGAGGCAAAGCGCCGCGTTGAGTTCTGCAGAAAGTGGGTAACAGAGTGTCTTAACACGAGGTTCCCTCTGCCTACCCTGCTGTGTGCGGGATACAGCGTGAAGCTCATAAAAAAAAACTCCGTTTTGTATTTTCAACCAAGTAAGGGACATTTTTATTCTCAGTCCCAATATGTACTTAATTCTATATAAATATATATATATATATATAAGTAATGTAGGTATAAATTCTATTAAAATAAATTATTGATATGATATGAATAATTATTTATTTTTACAACAATATCACCGGCCGCTTTATCTGCCTTTCAAATTTGGGAAATGCGTTGAAAATGTGAACAAAATATATACAAAAACAGTGTTCACAAAGTGAGACGCCCTTGACCCACTCCTCGTTCTTCAAAGAGTTGCTAAACGAAGATGAGAATCAGCTCTTGAAAGCAACTGTCACTGGCCGCTACTGCATATGTACTTTGGAGTACGATATTTTCGCCTTTGTGCTACGATTTTGGATATTTTTTATATGTCATACTTGTACACTTCTGTAGCCCGTGTTAATGGGTAGGCTGAAACATCCCAGTTATTAGCTAAAAAAGTATTTTTCCCTCTTATTGAATTTAAATAGCTTCAAAAATATTTATAATACATTATCTCTAATTATCTCTAATATCTTGTCAAATGATAATTCTTAGTAATTATCTTAGGGTAGCGGTAATTTCACAAGACAAAATGGCTGCTTTAGTATCTTTGTAAGTTTTATGAGATAGCAAAAACACAGTTCGACAATTTTCCACTTAAAAAAAGACTCAACCTGAGCATTTTAGGTGGGAAATGCACAAGTGTGCGGCTGTAAACACGACATGTTATGGGTTCGATTCTCACTCGAGATAATGAGATTCTCAGGTTCTCTTTACCTACCTTGCTATGTGGGTGATACAGCATGATGATAAAAAAACATCATTGTATTTATGTTAGAGATACATTCATATGTTGAATAATAATTCCATAATCGGTGTTGAGTGTGCTACTTTGGCTTTTTTATGTTAATAAAGTATTACGAAGCAAATTATGTTATTTTATTCATAAATGTTATAATTATGTTAATGTAGAGAATTAAAAGCTATTGATTGTTCACACAGCAACACTAATGACTATAATAAGCTCGTTGTTTGAGATACATTTTAAAATCTATTTATATATTTTTCTCCAACTGTTATAACTGCTTATTGGGTGGTAGCTAAAACTAGTAAAATCGATCTAAAAATATTTACTGTTATATACTTACAAAACGTTTAAAAATTTGAACGTAGAGGGATTTATACCCGCGCCTCTTTAGAGATACAGAGATGCTAACAACATAAATTTGTTGTAACAAGCCTATAAGAATTTCGAAGTAGCTCGATGAGAACGTATAGTCAGAGCGCTTGGACGGTTTCCAAATAGCTCGTTGTTAGCATCTGTATCTCCAAAGAGGCGCGGTTTCAAATTCCGCTAAGTTCAATTTTTTATACGTTTTCTTATTAAGTATTTTTCTTTGCTAAGTCTGGAATAACACTTTAAAAATGTTAAAAAAACTATTACATAATTATTATCTTTTTGTATCATTACGCTGTATCCCGCATATAGCAGGGGAGGCAGGGGAACCTAGTGTTAAAACACTTCATTTACCACACACCACCTATTTTTTCGATATACTGTGTGTTAAATGGCGCAAACTAAACGGTGCACTTTGTCATCACCAGAGGGTTGCCCCTCTGGTGACGACAAAGTGCACCGTTTCACCGTCACCATCACCGCAAATGATAATAATTAATTACCCCGAGTGAAAATCGAGCCCAAAACCGTCGCGTTTACAGTTAGACAGTGCGCCTAGGCGCCACAGAACGAAAAGTATGGTTTTACATATTACGTTATCTCTACATTACCGTAATTATTAGAAATTCAACTGAAATTCATAGTTATTTTAATGTAATATATATAAACAATATTATTTAAAATAAAAAATTCTTATATAGGCTTTGCCAAATGGTGAAAGACAAAGTATCAGAAGTGAATATAAAACGATTTAGTTTCTAGGACCATGCGTGCATACGTATGCACGCATGGTCCTAGAAACTAAATCGTTAAAATGACAATTTTAAACAGTTTCGAGATTTAAAAATGTCTAAACCTAATGGGAATTTTTTTAGTGGTCACTCTTTTCTAAGCTTTCTTCGTGTACAGATATATTTATTATTACAATTTTGAAGTTTTATTCAACACTTATGAACAAAAAAGATTATTTTAGAAAACATAAATTAAGGTAACCGGATTTGAACCAGCGCCTTTTAAACCGTTTAAGTCGGTCAGTGGTCAGAGCCTTACACGTACCTATACATTTTCTATAAAGTAGATCTACATATGGCTTGACGAGTAGAGTAAGAGAAGTCAACTCTTCGCCTCATTTAATCACACTATGAAAATATGACAAAACTAATTTCAATTAATGGGGAACGGAGTGTCTTAAAGCAGAGAAACCGTGAAGCGTTGTTTTTTTATATTTCGCTGAGTAATTGACAATTATCATAAGCAGTTGAGCACGTCCTAGCTGCGCTATAACTTCGTCTAATCGTAATAAAACATACTTTCGCTTTTATACTAGCTACAATGTGCACTCTACATAGATATCAATCACACCTGCGAACCCTGCTTTGTGCTGGCAGAGTCACTTCCGTTCCCCACGTCCCACTGAATTCTGGAGGAGTTGTGAGTTGAGTGGCGGAACTCGACGCCGTGGCTTGTCTCGTCATCAGAATGAGACATGAAAATATTAAATATTTACGTAGGAATATAACCCACAACCTGTCGCGTTTGCAGTCACACGCTTGTGTCCCTGAGCCACAATTTTCCTCAAATACATTTAATATCGTATTTACAATATCATCATGTAACGTACAAATTTCCTGGCGCCCCGCTACGCCTGCTATCTGATTGAAACTGATCTGATACTTACTTTGCAAATGCCAAGTTATGGAGCTATTGGAGGAATGACTTATGACCTCAAATTTTATAACTATACTAATTACATTATTATAAATCTAAACAGCTAACACGCTAAAAGGTACTGGTTCGAATTCAATAAATATAATTTTTGTGTTGAATAGTCGAAGAAAGCTCGATATGTAGTCGAAAACATAGGTCTTATCATGTTAAGCACTTATCTCAGCCGTTTTTCTTAGATATTATCATTTGGCCATGGGAAGTCATAGGGAAAATATTTTTCTTATAACTCTATCCTATTGCTCATGTGTAACAAGCGTGGCAAGGATATACGAGATATGTTACATTATTATAGGTAGGTAGGAGGAGATAGTTTTTCCATTGATCAAGAAATTGTTAAAAATATAATTGTTTCCTTCACTAGTGTGTCAAGAGCCTTTATCGCCGGCACGCTTGCAAATATCGAGTTGAAATTCAAACCATATACTCAGATTCAAGGCCCCATGATTACCTGAAAGAAAAAACGTATTTCTATATTTATTTTATTAAAAAAACATATGGCCACTATAAAAGGAATCAAAATTAATAGGGTACTTCTGGTTGACCTAGAATTTTAAAATTTGGCAGCTAGAATCTACAGGTATAGTAAAAACTATACAATTGAGGTAAAATACTAAAAAAAAATTGTAAGTAATTTAGTAGTAAAGCCGCTAATTCAAGTGAGATATCAGATGCAAGGGCTCTGGCTAAGTTAAGCTTGAATTTCAGAAAGACCTCCAATTTTTGTACGGAACCTTCGGTGTGCGAGCCCGACTTGCACTGGTCCGGTTTCTTATCAACAAAAAACAATAATTATTAATAAAACATTAGATTATATATACAAGCTTGTAGTGGTAACTTGTAGTCAGTGAAGTAAAAAAGAAGCGCTTCCGATGATAAAAGACTTAGATCGTTGAAGTCTCTTAATTAGGCATTCATCGAACATCAAAGGCTCTTGTTTTAATGAGGAGAGCCTTATCTCAAACTCTATACAATGCTTTGAATAGAAAGTGCCTAGAGAATATCGATTTATATACTTTTGTAGAAGACACTTTTGCACACAGCAGGGTAAGCAGACGGAATCTTTGAATTTAGTGTTAAGACACTCCATTCCTATTAAGACAATACCCAGCTTTCCGCCAAATGTCGGGGGCATTGTGTGTTGAGTGGCCAAACTTAACGTGGCGCTTCCTCGTTACCGCCGTGGTGGCGGCATAGCGCTTGACGTAAGCACGACGGGTGTAGGTTTGATGCCACTTCGATTTCAATTTACTAATAAATTTAATACGCAACGTCTAAAAATTCGCATATATTCAGGAAAAATATACAAAAAATATATTATAATCCTATTACTACTAGGTGGAAGGCGTAGAATCAAGTGACGTGGACAAACGCGAGGGGTGGCGGGAGAGGGGTGACGCTGAAGATCGTCTCCGAGCTGGTGGTGCGCATGCTGGACTCCTGGGTGGCAGTCCACTGTCGCTGTTGCAGGGGATTATACCTGGTAAGTTGCTCTAAATAAACTCAAAAATTGTTGCTTCATTAAAAAAAACTTAAAAATGTGACCGTGCCGTAGTGGCGGCGTGTGACTGTAACCGTGACGGTTGTGGGTTCTATTTTCACCTAAGCGAATGAGTTATTAAATATTTACATTTCCTCGCTCTGGTAACAAGATAAAGTTGGGCGTTGAATTCGTCCATTCAATACACAATGTTACGAACATTCGACGGAAAGTTGAGAACAAAGTGTCTTAACACTAGGATCCCCTGCCTACCTTGCTATATGCGGGATATAGCGTGAGCAAATAAAAAGTAAATAAAACAACTTCTGACAGATTGTAATAAGATATTTCAAAAAGAAATGCTGAGAAATAAAACATTCATCTAGTAAGTGACAAAATCTATTTTCAATTAAGTAATATGACAACAATAATTCACTTAGAAAATCATAAAGGTAGAATACTTTTTGTGTTTAAATAGTAAACCCTTTGAAATGCCTATTTTTTCATATTTTGTAAAAGTTGTTTTTGTTTATGATTAATGAATATAGTTAACAAAAATTTTAACAAAAAATAAAGAATAATTGATTTTTATCCAACCGAAGAAGTACTATACAGTATTTTAATTCATATAAAGTGTGGTCGTTTTCTTTTGTCAACTAAATTAATAGGTAAAATTGCTGCGACATTATTAAAACGCTATTTTATAGTGTCTAATAATTGTCCACTTTGTTGTGACGAAAGAATTTAGTTACGATAGACTGAGTACATTTCACAATTAGTTTAACAAATTCTTTTTCGATATAACTACTCTTCAGAGCTATTAAATTACTATCTTTACTTCCAAAATAAGAATTACAATATACCATTAACATAGATTAATTAATTATTAATTGGAACTTTATCTCTATATATAACAAGACTGTAAAAATATTTTGTCTGTACATTTAGTAATTTTGACTAAAATGGATAAAGGTACACTTAAAAAGAATAACAGAAATCAAAAATATATTTTTTAATTTCTTGTCAGTCTGCCTGTCTATACGTATGGTCACATTTTTCTCTGAAAGAACTGAACCGATTTACTAGAAACTTTACTTTACTAGTTTCACCAATTGCTTTGTTAAAACTCAACTTAACAACTTAACTTTGTTCCATCAAAATCGGTTCATTAAAAAAAGTTATCGTCATTCGAATGAACTCACAAAGAATATTATGAATCATTACCCAAATCAATAATTTAACATTTGAGGCTGTTTCTGAAGCAGTAAATTAAATTATTAACTGACATCAGCACAATTAACAGAATTTTAAAAAACATAACATAGGTAAAAAGAACGAAATGTTAGAAAAATATATACGTATAATAAATAATTCGCTTTATGTATATTTTATAAACAAATCAACATATATCAACATTGGTCGTATTTTTTAGTTCGGAACAAGGAAAAATTCTTGTAGAAATTACGATAATGTCGTAAAAAAAATTATATTAGAATATTACTAATTTTAGTTGTCAATCAATTCTGTTTATTAACTCAATAATCATGTAGATTAAGCGGGCGAAGCCGCTGGCGAGAAGCTTGTAATTAATAACAGAATGCTGAGTGCTGACAGCATATGAATATGATTGAAATTACCTTTTGGAACGTGGAAAGAATTTATAATTACAATAATTTTTTTGCATTCTACGACTACTATTAATTATATATTTTTTCCTTCAGGTACCAAATGGTGCGGCACAGGCGACATAGCGGCCGACTACCACGACCTCGGCGCCGACCGCTCCCTCGACCGCTGCTGTCGAACCCACGACCTGTGCCCCAGCAAAGTGCGCGCCTTCTCGAGACGATACAACCTAACCAATAACTCTCTCTATAGCAAATCCCACTGTACCTGCGACGACATGCTCTTCGACTGCCTCAAAGCCACTAACACCTCTGCTGCACACCTCATGGGCCATATATACTTCAATATTGTCCAAGTCCCTTGTTTAGAGGACCTAGCCACCGGAAGACGCTTCAGAGAAGCAAGACAAGGCTTCTAGGTCTCATACTGTAGCTAAATGAACGGCGCCATCTAGAAGATCTATAGAAGATCTATAAGATGTTTGCACGGATCTATGATATGATGTACATTTGCATTTATCCAAGTCTATGTACGTCATATATTAATGTAAATAATGTAAAAACGTAAATAACGATACACGTTGAACCTGTGATATGTCTGTGCCTTGAATTATTCTTTAATATTTTGAATTTAGATGGTGGCGCCGTCGGGGATTAGTCAAAGATTATTTTGTAATTTGTTACTAATTATTATTATTATTTATTTGTCCTATTTAAGATGAAACGATTCTGTTGAATGTGTTTCAATAGATATGGTTTATAATGTTATAACTCAACTACGATAATTTAAATGGCTGCTAATTCAAATATAAGTTTTAAAAACATGTGAGTGTGTTATTTGAAATTACCCAAAAATCGTGTGTACCCAGTGGAACCTTGTTTGTAAAACACAAAATATAGTACAACAATAAATATATTTATTCTTTCCATTTATCTAACGTCATTTACTATAGATACGTACCACACCCTTGGGCGTTTTGGAATCCAGACAATCCTACACACGTCCACACATGTCAAGTGCCAACTACCATTGTTGACTTGTGTGGACTTGTGATGTGTGTCAATACGACTATGTGTATACATACAATATATAAATTTCCAAACTACCCACCAGAGGCCAAGGCTCATCTGGAGAATATCTACTCCACAAAACCTCTCTGTAGAGGTTGCTGGTTGTAATTTATGATGTACATCTTATTTATTAATAAAATATTGTTGGCAGAGTAACTGACAACTGTGTCCAATCATAATATACCATACATACCACCCCCGGCATTTAACCGGCGTGACGTAGTGGCTTTATGCCACTGCGTTTCGCATCAGGTAATGCCGGGCTCCGTCGCCCAATCCACTTTAAAGGCCGGCAACGCACCTGCAGCTCCTCTGGTGTTGTACGGGGTCGTGGGCGGTGGTAATCACTTACCATCAGGCTACCCGAACGCTCGTTTGCCTTGTCTTTTCCATAAAAAAAAATACTAATTTTAAAATCTGATTTAAAAAACACAAATTTCTTGCTCCATATGACATAATATAAAACAAATGAAAATGGATTAGGTATAAGTAGGTGGCCACTCAACATTAGGTATACAATATATTCTAGAATCTAAACCAAAGACAAGAATAAAGTTCCCGTCCATAAATTTGCTCAAGTTGTTTGTTATTAATCACAACGTTATTCTTTTGTATATAATGGAAAGAATTGGAACAATTTAATATAATTGATTGTTTTGCGTACACAAGAATAATTTGAATTTCGTAAATTACTTAAATTCTTTTCTTAACTTTTGACAACTATTTATATCCTTTCAGGTCAATTTATGTATTTTTAATTATGAATTTAAAATATTTCTTTTTCTAAAAATCTCTATTTCTTTTCTCTCTATTTGTTTTTAGTCATCGTCTATTTATATTGTACCTGCTTTGTTCCAACAGCATTTCGGAACTTTATTTTAATTTTTAATCTTCTGCTCAAAATGATTTAATTGATTTATTTTTTACCGCCGTAAATATATAAAAATGCACAATATCGTAATTTTTATTATAATGATAGACTATTTTACATTTGTAAAAATTAAAATTAAGTAAAATATTACTAAATACATTTTATTAAATACTTTTTTTAAAGTATTTACTAAAATTTATTTTGAAGGCAACTAGATTCAACGTTTTAATTTAAAGTGGTAACTTTTTAAGTTTTGTATTATCTATATCAATCAGGCCCTGTCATTACAATTTGTCAACTAATTTTCTTATTTTCGTGATCACCGTCACATATTCTTAATGGATTGTTTTTCTACATGCTGACCTTCTTGTTATTAAAATATGCTTAGAATCTGTGTATTCTTGTACTAGCTGTTGGAAAGAAGTGGACAACCATGGACGAACAAACGGCAACGTCCAGCGAGTCCACTGTGACGAAAGGTGTGTTTTACGATACTATTTTATTTCTAAATGTGTCTGCAGGAAGTTGAGAAGGTTTTCTGTTTCAAGTTGAAGCCGGGAATGAGGATGGTGAGGCCCCCGTGCACGCGAGGCGGGAGCTTGAGGAAGAATTTAATGTACAGAGAGCTAAAATGAAAGAGTTGTTTTTACAAAAAGAAGGTTTGTAGCTTATTGATGTTCCATTATGATTTTAGGTGTCATCGTGTGGTTGCTAATTTCATTGCCCTACGTAATTAACATGGTAATAGAATTTTACTTTATGTTAAATTGAATAGAGTGCTGCATTACCTAATTAAAAAACAGTATGACCTTACCTGTATATAATGCATAAAAATTCTACGCTAAATATGAATATTCCCAATTATTTAATGACAACAAACATACAATTATCAAGTCTTCATAAATTTAACTTTCTTTATAAATATATCTTATTGATTTTAATACAGTAACAAGCTTATTACGGTTTAATGTATAACATGTACCTGACAAGTCTGTAATGTCTAAAGTAACACAAAAACCCTAACTTAAAATATTGAATAACTGTATTATTAATAGTATTATTTTATTTTATTCTTTACTGTGCATATAGCATTATTGCATTTTGAAGTTAAAATAATTAATTTACCTGAATGGTGATAGACTCCACAACCAACACATTTACTGTCAGATGCAGACTCTTGAATTTTGTGATGATGTATTGTGATATGTAATTAAACAAAATAATATTTTTACAGAGGATTTACGTAAATTGGTGCTAGAGAAGCAACAATTAGACTCAGAGGTGCTGGGATTGCGTGCTGAGCTCCAACAGCTACAGACCCTCAGTGAGAACCAGAAATCAGAAATACAAAGCTTGCAACTTTTAGTTAGTGGTATGTTACCTATACAATTATTTTAAATAGTTTATATATTCATAAATGCATATCTTTTATAGCCTTCTGCATTATACTTAGTGAGAAAGAATAGAAAGCCAAACATTACAGTCTCTGATTTAATATTTGGCCATGTTCAATGTTTTCAACCTATTCATACATATTGACCCAACAGTCCTTATCTTTTGCACATGTTTTCAAAGATCAACAGATCTTGCTTTGTATTCCAGTCACTCTCACATTGTAGATTCTATCATCACCATAGTCTCTATATATAACATATTTACGTTCTTTTGGATTTCTGAAACTAACATTCACATTCTGTATATTTTTTAAGTTGCCAGTTCAGTTACCTAAACTGATCCTCATACTCTACAAATAGATATTGACAGGGAGACATCTCTACTGTGTTCACTTTTCTTTTTTTCCTCTACTATAACCATGGTTCTCTGAACAACAATCTTAGTAAAAGCATTGCATTGTATACAGCCATACTTTACTTAAATGCACATGACAGAGCACCATTGATCCTGTTACTGGCACTAACATGCCTTTTCCCATCAATTTCCTACCTTCTGTCTCAACTAAACATACTTCCCAGGTAAACCACATCATTCACTTTTTCTAATATATTTCCATTTATCCATCTATCCTGTAATAACTATTCATTCACACTGATTTCCTTATACCAGAACATACATTTTCTATATAGTTGAAAAAACTGCTACTATTTTTTTATATTAAAAAAGTAGTTTAAATTTTAATTAGAAATATTGTAATCTCCTCTGATTACAATATAATGATTTATGTTAGGGCAATCAGGTTATTTATAATTTTGTTTTCCTCAATCATTTATCATATTTACTTGTTAGGCTTTCGATTGATTAAGTACATTGTGATGTTGCCGCTAATGTCCTGTTTTTGGGGTCCTAAAGGTATTTTAAGAACATTTTCTACTATGACTAGTTTTTTTAAAAAAAATGAATAATTTTGAATAAATTTAGTAGCTTTTGTGTTATTGTGGGATATAGTTTGACTATAATAAAGTTATTGTGGATTGTCATAAACAATGGAATAAAAACATTTTTTTGGACTAGGTTGGACCTTTTAATATTTTTTTCTTCTGAATTGATTCATGTATATTTCTATCTATTCAAAGTTGAAGCTATCTATGCTTCCAAAGCATCCAGAGTGCACTGCAAAGCTTAGAAACATCTAATAATGTTATAAATCTATTAAACCATAATCATTCATTATTATTTTTAAATATCTACAGAAACAGTGGAAGCATCCTCGTCAGGTACAGAAGAGGTGCGAAGACTGAGAGCTAAGAACATTGAATTGGAGCAACAACTTAATCAGCTAAAGCAGCAACAGGTATAATTTTTTAAAGTAATTTTGGTCTTTAATTTTTTTTTTTTCAATTATTGCGTAATTTAATTTCAAATATAATTTTGCATTTGATAAAGTTTAATTAATGATTTATATGTTAAAGAAATTTGTAAAATTACACCCATACCTTATTTTTTTGTTTGAAAACATTATTTTGACAAACATTTGATTACCACAAAAGCAGGACTTGTTCACTTATGGTAATTTAACTTGTACTGTTTTTTGTTATCATCCACCGGAACTTGTAACATTATCACATAGTAAGTAGCCTTTAGTGATGTGATAATACCCGTATATATATCGACAGTTTTTCATAGAATTACGATTAATCTACGTCATGAGCTTTTTTGAACAAAGTTGATTAAAAATAGTAGAGTTTTTTCTATTGAACAATATTTACATAAATTTTCTGATTTATCACTTTTTTCTTATATAAATATCTTTATATATATGTTCAACAAGAAGTTTTCAATTATTTGTCAGATGTATGAATTGATTTTTCCAATCACGTTATTTATATTAAAAAATATTATTATAGTTTTTTTTCAGGGAAAATATTTTTTAATATTTAATAATGTGTGAATAGGAGGTTTAACATTTCTAGGGCACTAAGTGTGCACTGTTTTTCAAAATGATTGTTTCACAGTTAAACATTTTACGTGTTAGATAAGATACCTTGCGTCAATTACGTGTATCTAGTAGTACTAGAACGATTGTTATGTTTCCAGGTTTTAATGCATAATATATTTAGTTTTACTTATTAAATTCTTTTTTTGTTTTAAAATTCGTTCGCATCTCAATATATAATTCCAAAAATCGTTTTGTACATTGTTAAACTCGGAATGTGGAGAAAACTGGAGCATTACAATATTCAGGTAACCTTTTAAATATAATATAATAATAAAATCGTACAAACAGGTAGTCGACTTATCTATGAATTAAACTTAAATTATCTGTTCTATAATTAACGTCAAATTTAAAATTATATGATTATGACATTTTTTATTGGTAAACCAATGTTAATTAAATATATAATTAATCAAAAAAATCTATTATAATTTAGAATATACTTTATCTGTTTAGCTTTCGGGTTTTTCTAAATTCTCTTATACTCAACCCTACATGTATCTTTTTTTCTGTTCTGTACATCAAAAAATCATGAATGTAAGTTAAACACGAATATCAAAATACTGCTACGTTATAATTATCTGCTAATATCATAAAAAACTTTCTATATATTACAAATCATTTTTTAAATTTCTATATATTATAAATTGAAGAATTTTTTGGTTGAACTCGATGATCTCTGGAGCTACTGGGTGAAATAAAAAATATCTTGTGTTGGTTGTGTGACTTAGAAATGCAAATAATATAAGCCAGTCATCTATAGTGTTAACAGTATCTCCCATTACGTATATTTAAATAATTAAAAATACATATTATTTAACAAAAAAGTCCAAAATAACCGCGTATATAAATGCGATCAAGGAGGACATGAGTGACAAAGCGTGGGATTGGCAGGAGCTGTCGCTGGCGCCGGCCACCTTCGTGCGGAGCATCGCTAGGAAACTAGGAGCTGATACTGATGTGGAAGTGCCTAATGTTAGAAAGGTATATCTCTATAATTCTATTGTTTACCTTCGCGCCTGATTCTGCAAGTAGCATGGTAACAAGGTAATTTAGTGTTATGATACTCCATTGCCCAATCATTGGTAAATTTTCAAGATGTTGCAAGTTGAAATGCCATGTTTTGTATTTTCACCTCAGTGAGAAAATATAAATAATTTATACAATCGGCAATGTTGCTGCGTATAACAGCCTATAAAATATTTATGATTTATTATATATTGTTTTCATAACAGTTATAAATATTTATTTATAAAAAAATATTATTCATGAAGTTCTCACAAGAGAATCTGGTGTCTAAAATCTCTCTCTTTTTTACTAAAAACCACTTTTTTTATTGTGAAATGCATTGAGTCAAAAAGATATTTCCAAATATGAATAAGTGGTCATTTACTAAACTAAATCTCTGCCTACAAAATAAATATACTTATAATTACTACTTTCAGTTTGAGGACAATGAGCTACTCAAGTCCATCATTGACCCACTAGAGATGGAAATTACAGCACTCAAAAACAAACTAAGAGAAACAGATGCCCAGCTTCAGGAGGCTAAAGTGAGATTGAATTTAAACTCAACAAAAAATGTCCCCATACAGAGTAGGCAGAGGGTACAGTGTTTAGACATGCTCCACCCAATTTTAATTTTCATTCCCTCAAGTCAAGATTGAACCCACAACTAATGCATTTAGAATTAGATGCTATTCCACTGTGCCACTAAGGTAAAAAATAATGTTATTTATTCTTAGGCTTGGATTGGCTTTTATTGACGCTTTTAGAAGAAAAAAATTAAGGTTATTTTAGTAGTTCTTTGGTTAATACATCAAATTTTACATCTCATACATAATTTGAAATAAAATCACATGTTTATAGCTGTATCTTAACAGTGTTATATTTAATAATGTTGTATATATGTAAACAAATATAAAGAGGACATTCAAATATTTTAATGTTTTAGAAAGCGAAAGCTGCTTCTACTACTGCTTGTGCTAGTGACAAATCTGGTGACACTAAATCTGAAACAGGTATTTTTTTATATATTTTTAAACTGCCGCTCAACACAATTTCTCCAGAAGTGAAAAACGCAAGTTTCTTAACACTGGGCTCCTTTCCTACCAGAGTTCCTTTGTTTACTCTGCTAGGTGCGGGATACAGCTAAAAAATATAAACTATATATAAACTTAAATTATAATATGATTTTATTGTCATTTGTAAATGTTATATCTGAATCCAACATTAATTATGCATGCAATATGCAATAGGATTTGGAAAGTATTTCTTTTAAACATTACATAACATACTTTATATAATCATTTATTTGAAAGAGTATTAAATGGTCTATATTTTTTTAGCTTTACAAATATCATGCACATAGCAGACTAGGCATGGGGACCTGGGATGATAATGTTAAGACACTCCATTCCCTTTAAGATCACTGTTCCCCATTTCTCGTTGTCGACGTGTTTCTCGAGCCATTGCTTTTTGAGTAGTGGAGGTCAACGCCATGTTTTACATCTTTACTAGAGCGAGAGAGAAAAAATTATAATTATAACAATATATATTTCCCCGAGTGGGAACTGAATCCCCTATTTGCACTTCTGCTCCAGTATGAGCAGGCCTAACAAAAATCAATTTTGTACATAGCTTATATAAGTACTATTATATATGATATTATGACTTAAGTGTTATTTGTATTTCAGCATCTGCAGATAGCAAGCAGTGCGACATGTGTGCCAACTACGAGAGACAGCTGGTGGCGGAACAGGGTAGAGCTGCACACCTTGAACTTGCACTTAAATTGGTAATATTCTTTGTTATTCACTAATGTCACATAGGAAATAAGATATTTTTTGGCTTTATTTATAAACGTTATTTTTATGTTGCATTATGTGTCTATTGCGTTATGGTAAATTTTATCCACCACTTTTATTCACTATCATATATTATAACCTATGGAAGTGGCGTAGGAATAAATCTCGGTTTCTTTGCTATCAAAAGTTAAGCCTGAATACCTTTTTAAAAAAAGGTTACTTTGAAATTAAGGTCAAGGCCCTAGAAAATATCTCTAGATACACACAAAAGTATACAGAGTGTTTTTATCTTCATCACTTAAATGAAAGCATAGTTATCACGCTCGTTCTATTATTATATGTAGTTATATATAGTTCTATTATTATATTATATATATAGTTACTTACTCTATAAAAGTCAAATACAAAATACAATTTTAAGAGTTTTTTCCAAAAATGAAAAATTAATGTTTTTCTAATATTATAAATAATAAAATATTGTTGTAAAATAAAACCCCAATTGTTAAGAATGACGCACACAGACTCAAACCTATGTAATTAAAGCGACACCAACGCACACGCCTCTTTTACGAAATCGAGTCGTAGGTTTGTATTGGCTGTGAAGATTGGATAGAGTTTTTACCACGAGAGTCATTCAGATTAGTAAATATTTAATTGAGTAAATGAAGCGGGCGGAGCGGCGAGCGGATGGTTACTGTGTAGGTGTTTATACACAATTTCCAGGCAACAGACGAGCTGGAAGGCGTGCGGGCGGCGCAAGACGAAACGGTCCGCACGTGGCACTCGCAGCGCGCCTCGTCCGCCGCGCGGCTGGCGGCGCTGTCCGCAGCACTTGCAGACGCCAAGACGGTACTGTCCCAGCGCGCTGCCGCTGCTGATGAGGCAGCACAACGAGCGCTGCACACGGTGACACAGCTTACCGTTGATAGGGAGATGCTGCAGAAGAAGTTGGATGCGTAAGTGTGGTGTTTTTTGTTGTAGGTTCAATCTGCATCCCGCATATGACAGGGAACGTAGTGGGAACCTGGAGTCAAGACGCGGTATGCTCCATTCGTCCCTTGATTGGGAGTTGAATCCATAACCTTCACGCTCACAGTTAGTTGTTGTGACGGCCGATAGTCTTATTTTATATAAAATGATTATCTCTATGAATTGGTTAGATATGTTTAAAAATGTGTGTTTAATATTTTAAGGTATTTTTTATACTGAAATAGGCTTGGTTTTTATTGCATCAAACCCGATGTTTTAAGCCTTGATGCTACAAGTCTACGGTGGTTCATATTCATATGCTTGCCTAGTAAATACCTATTCACCCCTCTACTTCCAATTATATAAGTATCAATGGTTTTTACTTTCCATTCGGATTTTTTTACTGAAGAGTACTTCTAATCATACAATAACAAACAAACGTTTGTTGTTTTTAAAGCCTTTTGTTATTGTACATACACTTTTGTATACTTAATCTAGTAAAAATATATTTTTAGAAATTATTATTATTTCAGTTTAGAAAAAGATAACAATATGTTAATTGGGCAATACATTAAGAAGGCGGCCGAGATGCAGAATGAAGTCATTAATCTACCAGACGATGTTGCGGTGAGATTTTTAGATTATCATATTTTTTGGCTTCCGGTTTTTACTACGTTAGAAGGATAGAAGAAAAACAAATAATGTTGAAACATGGAGTGTTTCGACATTATTTGTCCTCCTTATTCTGCTAATATATTTGAGACATAACATAATGTGTGGTGGAACTCATTGAGGTGTCTTATCAGAACGAGATAATACGAGTTTAAATATAATTACTTGAGGGATCAAGGGGGATCGAATTTATAACCATTGCTATTAAATCGGCTACCGCTGCGCCAAGATGGTCTCACCTTCATCACAAGTCACAATTAGTAAATATTTGTTTTATTTTAATTATTTTATTATATTGACGTGTACTCCAAAATGCTTCATTAAATAAAACAAGTTATAACTGAGTGCTCACACTAATACTTATTTTCAGTTTGCCAAATAAAACACTGTATTATGTTTAGTGGCTAGACAAGTAATTAGAGCGTGAACCCTCAGGAGCTGCAGGAACAGGCGCTGCACCTGCGCGAGCAGCTGCTGGTGTGCGCGACGGGGCGCGAGCGCGCGCTGGCGGCCGAGGCGGAGCTGCGCGCGCAGCTGCTGCACCACGCCACGCTGCTGCTGCGCAAGGACGACGACCTCGCCGGCCTCGCCGCCGACCTGCGCGCGCGCGGGTACACGTGGCAATCGCATTTATCACAATGTTAAATATTTCATTTCCCAGAGTGAGACTCGAACCCACAACCGTGGCGTTTACGACGGCCTCATTATTATCAATATTATTTCTTAATGTTTTTTTAAAATTAAGAGCTTATTTGTTTTTCAGTGAGGAACTGGACAGGCTACAAACAGAGCGTGAACAGATGAAGGAGTTGGCAGACAAGTTGCGGCACTCCAACGATATGATAGAGTCATTATTAGAGGACAAGGTGCATGAAAATTTCAAGTTAAATTTGTGTTTTTTTTTATATTTTCGTTGTTACATTTCAGTACTTATTACTGATTTTTGATGTTCGACTGTAATAGTTAGGGGTTCAATCCTCTCTCAGGAAAATGTGTCTTGCCTTCGTGCAGCATATCACGTCATTCCGACTAATTAAGGACAAGTAATTAACAAAAAACATATTTTTGTTTTAATAGAAGCGACTACAAAACGAAGTGAGTGAAGTGCGTGCAAAAATAAGCGTGCTACAGCAGGAACTCGACAACGGAGAGAAAGTGCAACAGGACTTTGTTAGACTGTCACAGTCGCTGCAGGTGCATTGAAAACTTTTACTAAAATAAATATACTCAAAGAAAACAGAATAGTTTATTTAAATTTCAGCAATTACACTTAAGGCTTTGAGGCCATCGTAGCGCAGGGGCACTAACGTGTAACTGTAAATGTGACGGTTGTGGGTTCGATTTCCAATCGTTAAAACTTCATACCTACATTTATGTAGAGGCATAGAATTATGGTGTAGTCATTTACATAAAGAATATTTTAAGAAAAATCCTTAACGAATAAATAAATTTTTGTTATTGAACAATAATTTTAGCAAATCAAGGTAGGCTATATATTATTAGTGAATTGCTTAAGCATGAATTAAATAAATTATTAATTCTCAATGTGCGTTTGGACGTCCTGATGCAGTGTGGTTAAACGAAGTGTTCAATGTCATTAATGAGTCAATGTTCGAGACATAAGCGAACCACATTTTGTAAGGCAGTCCTTTCTCATGTGTCCATTTATTCAAACGAGGATATAATAGGTTCTTTGATTTACACGATTATTGCACATTTTAAATGAATCTTTTTTAACCGGATTAATCGCGTATATTTTTAATATAATACAGTTTTTATTTAAAATGTGTTAAATATAATTATCAAACGTATTTACGTTTTTCTTTTTTGAAACCTCTTGTACAGAAGTATGATAGACTAAGTTATTTTAACAATATGTGGCGTTTAATTCCGCTACTTAACAAGTAATCGTATAACGATGCGCCTTTGTGCCGAAGGAGGAAAAATATGAGGTACATAATTTTATAATTTGTTTCTGTGTACAGGTGCAGCTGCAGCGTATCCGCGAGGCGGACACGGAGGTGCGGTGGCAGCACGACGAGGATGTGAACGAGTGCCCCGCCTGCCACACGCACCTGCCCAACAACAAGAAGAAGGTAGCCAACGCTAGAGTGTAACTAATACAAAAAATAATAATAAGACGACCAACATATGCGGAAGTCGTCAGATCACGCGTGGATATAAAATTTCCTTTCTAATAATTTTCTTATTAAATGTTATGAAAACAATATTTTTTAAAATAATGTCTACAGATGTTATTTAAGCCAACGACTCCACAGATCCACTGCCGCCACTGCGGCCGCATATTCTGCGGCGCGTGCGCGTCGCACAGCGTGGCGGCCGGCCCGCGCGCCGCGCCCGCGCGCGTGTGCTCCGTGTGCCTCACGCTGCTGCAGCCGCACCGCGCGCCCTACTTCAGCACCAGGCCGCCCAACACGCCCGACTAGAACCCGCTGCACGACTACAGTTTGCGCGGTGTTGGAAATTTATTCGTTTTTAATTGTCCCACTACAATTAACATCATTCAGTTTTGCGCAATACTGATTAGAAGACCTTTGGTACTGTTACATACAGTACTGTATTCGAACGTGCTACTATATAGTGTGTTATCAAATCTAGGGAAATGTTAGAATTCTGGAATAGTTTCTTTTGTTTGCTTCACGCTGTATCCCCAGTGGTATAGTGGTGGTAGGAACATAGTGAAAAAAAACACTGTTTTCTACAAACTGCCAACAAATGCGACGTAAAAATATTTCTTTTGCTCGAATAGCCGTCGCACGTGCAGTCAGACGACAGATATGAGGCCATTCGTGGAGCAGGGACATAAGTGTGATAAACGCGGGCAGGTTGTAGGTTTGATTCCCACTCCAGGAAATGAAATATTTAATATTTTCATTGTTTCGCTCTGGTGTCGAGGTACAATGCGGCTTTGAATTTCGACACTCAACATGCAACGCCTAGAATTCGGCGGAAAATAGGGAACGGAGTGTCTTAACACTGGGATCCCTTTACCTGCCTTGCTGTGTGCGAGGGATAAAATGTGACGCTAAAAAACCCAAGATTTTAAAATTGTTTAAAAAAATCCTTGGTGTATTTTTTTAGACAATTAATTTATTAAATGTACAGAATCACTGCTCCAGATTCTTCCAGAAAATTATATAAAGTATTACATACTTTTATATTACTTTTGCCAGATATATAGAGGCCAGTCGCGGCGTAGGAGCACAAAGTGTGACTGTAAAACCGACTGGTTGTGGGTTTGATCTCTATTCGAGAAGATTAACATTCACTAAATGTATATTTCCATTTCTTCGCTCTGGTGTAGAGGCAAAGGGCGGCGTTGAGTTCTGCCATTCAACACGCAATCCCTCCAGAATTCGGCAGAAAATGTGGAACGGAGTGTCTTAACACCCTCCCAGAGATACAGCGTGACGTTCACACTATAATATTATGTAAAAACTTCTATGAAACTGAACAAAATACTAAACCAGATTTCTTAAAGTACATCAAGTTAAATCGCGTAGCATATAATTTTTTAAATGGATATTTTTTTTTACCTTAATGCTGTATCCCGCACGTAGCAGGGTAGGCAGAGGGAACCCGGGAATCTTATGTTAAGACACTCCATTTCCATTAAGTCGCTATGAATAGTTGATAATTGTTTTGAAATATTATTATAATAGTAGGTAAGTAGACTAGAACTACTTTTTTAATTATTTTGTTAAAAAATATGACATATATATATATAAAAATATATATATAAATAAAAAAAACATGAATATTTTTTTTTCAGTAAATTATAAAGAATATTGTTTGATTTAAATAGAACGCTTATTTGGTGCAACTATGATTTATCCCTCTCTTTTCTTTGTTTCTCCAAACATATTGATGCTTGTTTAAAAAAAGTTGCATGTTGCAAGATTTCATTACTCTTATAATTTGTGAAGATTATAAAAAAATATAAATTTCTTTGCTTCCCGCATATAGCAGGGTAAGCAGAGTGGTGAAACTGGTGTTATAAGACACTCCACTGTTTCCGAATTAATACCTAAAGTGGTTAAATAATATTGAAGAAATGTGACTTTAAAATCATCATTTGTGTCATTATATCTGGAAATTTCAATATAATTGTAATAAATGTGCTAAAACCACTTTAAATATAATAAAACAGTATCTTTTTTTTACATGAGTGTTACTTAAAAAAGTATATTAATTCAACATTATTTTCACATGAAATTAATCATTTGAACACTTTTTTCTTTCAAAGTGTACATATTTGTTCTTCTAGAGTATTTAGATAATATTATTGTGGGTTCCGAACCAAATGTTACTAAAATATTTTACACTACGGTCGACAAGTCGTGGTAGCCAAGACTTTAATGTTAAATATCCGAAAATCTAATTTGCACGGCTATCTACAGCCAACTTCGGGGCGGCCTCGACTCGTCGACCGTACTGTAATTTTTGGTATTTCCATTCATTGTTTATTAACAACGGAATTGGGCAACAGACCCGCGGGTCACGTGATACTTATAGTGCTAATTGAAATGAACATTTATTGTTACGTTATAGGAGGTCGATGCGTTCACATTGTGTGATACTTACACTACATCATTATAATATATCTCTGGAACAACTGGTTCAAGGTAGGCTCTAGCTCTATATTGCAATATCTTGGATGTACTACACCTACCCCACTTACAAGTTAGTTGCAATTTCACCACAGGCAGTCTCAGGTACTGTATATGTTTAGTTAAATGATTATATAATTTTTTAAAATTAAACTGACTCGTTGCTGGTGTTACTTTTTTGCTTGATTTGTTGTATTTTTTGGTTTTTGTTAAATGAGAATAAAATGCGCGAAAATTATTAGAAAAGTAATTTAATCTTTTACAATAATGAGAAGATGTGGTCACAGTGTCAGTTTTAAAAAGATGACAAAACAAATATAACGCTATCATGTAATGTGAACTGTCGACAATTCGACATATTGTTAAATAAAATAAAATTAGCAAATATTGTAAAATAGATATTTTATTGTAAATAAAGAACTCGATATTGTACCCGAAAACAACTTTTATTTAACTTCCCATTGTATTTAGAATAAAACGCAAATAATTGTAATTTATGAATGTTTTATTGAAAAGAGATAAAATATATGGTGGACACGAACCTGCACTAAACTGTGTCACGGTTACAAAATACATAGTAATTCTAAAGAGCTTAATTTTTTTTTAAATAACAAAGAAAATATTATTATTCTCAAATCGAAACAATAGTTAAATGTAAAATAACTTATAAACGTGAATGGAAATTATAAAAGTATAAAACTAATCATGGTAGGCCTCGAGGCTGAGCGTGACGACGTCACTCACGAGGCAATCCGCCGGCTGGAACAGGACCAATTAAATTAAATGCTACTTATATTATAAAAAGGTATACGTTTAAGAGGATGGATGTTTGCTCGACTTTCACGGAAAAACTACTCAACCAATTTAGATTAAACTTTACAGTAATATAGCTCGAACGTAAGAACAACACATATGGTACAATTTATGTAAAGATTTTGTATAATTTGGCAAATAATATAACAATAAATTTAAGCGGGAGAAGCCGCGGTTAAGTCGCTAGTTCCATATAAAATAAAATGATATATCTTGAATATTAGTATAGATAGATAGTAATGGTCTATGAACCCGAACAAACCTCAGAACAGATACCAACGAGGGCATCAGCACACCCGTAGAACTCCTCCTTGAGGGAGATCACGATGGTCTGTAAGGAACCCTTCTTGGAGCGGATGAAGGAAGCCACCTTGCCGATATTGGTGTTGTCTAACGCCGCGTCGATCTCATCGAGAAGGAAGAATGGTGCAGGTTGGAAACTGGAAATTTAAGAAATTTTATGGTTAAACAACAATTAAGAGATTATAAATTGTTAAATTAATTTAATATATGTATGTATTATATTTAAAAAAAACTTTTTTTATTAATAATAACAATTCATATAAACGTATGTACGAATTACATA
>DWAN01000228.1:0-27361 GCA_018230445.1 Heliconius hewitsoni | reverse complement strand
CGGAGTGTCTTAACACTAGGTTCCCTCTGCCTACCCTGCTGTGTGCGGGATATAGGTAATTTAATTTAATTTTACTTACCTATATTGGTGGAAAAGATTTAATAACAAAAAATCCAGGAGTAACATTTTTAACCCCCTACTGCAAGTTACAGTAGTTAACTCTACACTCTATTTTAAAAATGACTTTATTTCCATACTAACGCTATTATGTTAAACGTAACACGTAACATATAAGCCGATATCTGAGAAACCTAAGAAAGTGCACTTAAAATAGCTTAAGACGAGGTTAAATTTAGCGTATATTGTATAAATATAATATTTTATAATATTAAATATAAAGCGTCTAAATGGAAATGCGTTTGAATCGGTTGTCTATGTCTATCTAGGTTCAAATCCCATTTGCTGGAATCAATTATTGTAATTTCTACTCTTTGATATGACAAAGCGAGTAATCGGAGTGTCTTGACAGCAATTACCAGATTCTTCCTGACCATCGGTTTTCGCTTTGCGTGAAAGCGTGAAAAAATGTTCTACTATTACCAGTAAGGATATTTTCTTTTTTAAAAACGTATAACACTTTAGATGTACCTTTATAAGAATGTATGGCTTAGTGGTTAAATGGTTAGACGGTTTCAAAGAGCTGTTGGGTTCGATTACTGCTACGTTAAAAAATATATATGTTTTTCCAAAAAATTCTTCTCCAGATGAGGAAAATAAAAGTAAAAAAAAATCTTTTCTTCTAAGCCATAACGGTACCAATTATATTAACATTGTAATGCGTATATTTTATAGAAACAGTTCTCGATTAAATTAATTTTGTTAACAGCAGGTATCTTTCAACCGTGGGTGTCGATTATTGAATATTTTATAATATATGTAGCTAGTTATTTAAACTTTAGCTGATTGCATGAAATTAAGCTTAATTTTAATTAAAACTTGAAAATAAGCTTAATTTTAATTAAAACTTTCTTTGAGATCGTTAACTGTAAAGTAGAGAACAGAGTGTCTTAACATTTCGTTTTCTCTACCTACTCAACATTTTTTTTTGCTTCACGCTATATCCCGTATTTAACAGGGTAGGCAGCAAATACTAAAACATTCCGTGCCCATTAAAGCACTTAGTTCCCGATTTACCGCTGAATCCTAGGAGCATTGCCTGTTGAGTGGCAGAACTCTACGCCGCGTTTTGCCTCGACACCAGAGTATAAAAATATAAATTTCAATAATCATTTAATTTCTTCGAGTGGCGATCAAACCCACAACCAGTCGATTTTACAATAACACATAACTAATGTTATAATAATATTTTTAACAGATCATTTTCTACAATAATACTTAGAAACACAATAAATGAAACTCAAAACGACAAAAAAAAGACAATAAACAAAAAAATCCCATATACTGGTTACGTCACACAAATTACTACCTGTTAATGGTATAAAAAAGGACACTATAAAAAACCTAGCCGTTTCAACTGTAGGTACTTTTACAAACAATTTACAACTTTATACCTTATATATAAGTATTATAATGCTTTAGCGTTAAACTTCCTACCATCTGTCGCTATACAAAATTAAATATCTCGACGATAGCATTCGGATCCCACGCTAATTGAAATTGTTTTCGATTCAGTTCTGATTATATCTCGAAATAGATTATTCTTAAAGAAATTTTATGTTTTATGCAATTTTTACTATACCGTACCGTTTAACATTCGTTTCTGGCTCTGGCTGCAAACCGATGACTGTGGGTTCGATTTTCAATCGGAGGAATGAATTATTTTCGTTTCTTCACTCTTTTACCGGAAAGTGGATGATCATTGAAGGTTACTGAATTCAGATATAAAATAGGCTGTCTTTTCAATTTGAAAAATAAGATTAATATTGGAAGACGCCATAAATAAAAAAATGGACCTACAGTTCCAGAAAGTAAGAAGAAAATATCAGATGACATTCATTTTTAAGTTTAGTTATTTTGTTTAGTAACAAACTTTTGATCCAATCGATCCAAGGTGAAACAGCTGCTGTCCCGACGCTTAAAATTTGATCTCCCTTGTCTTAAAATATCAAGATCACTTTTTGTTCAATATAAAACCCAAAAAGCTTAAAAAATCTTATGCAAATTCATTAGTTTTTGTGATGCAGATGTTTCGAAGCTATCAGACTGTTATTTATTTAATATCTAACGACGCCATCGAGGCATCGCTACGACTGGCTCTACCTTTAATGGTTGTAAGATCGATTCCTACTCAAGCATATTATATCTTAACATTTTTTTTTTAACATTTTTAAAGTGTTATTCCACACTTCTTCCAGGAGGCGCGGGTTCCGTTCCCGCTACGTTAAAAATTTTATACGTTTTCTAAATAAATATACATTTTTTGTACGATGAAACTAAACGAGTTGTTTATTTTCGCCACCTAATACTCTTATGTTTCTACAACAAACAGCAAGCAAAAAACGAAAAGTACAGTATATTCTAATCTTTTAAGAAATTGCGTCAAAGGATATAAGAAGAAGATCAGATCAAAAACAAGATCAGAAAGCTAAGAAAAAACTCACGCAAGCTATAAAAAAAATATTTAAAAAAACAAAAGATAAAGCGTACCATTAATCCTTGACTAAGAAGCGTGTAATTTAAGCACTAATTACGAATATACTCCGTAGTAAAGTTTGAAAACCATTCAAATTTTAGTTCTCTGGATAAAATCGAAAACTGAATACAAACTAAAATCACATCTATTACCCATAACTTAAGATTTAATTTTCTATGGTATTTTCATAGAATTTTGTTCTCCATACAAGATTTATGAAGAAGACAATTAACCATTGATTGCCTATCGAAGGTTTTGCGTTTAGAGGATTAATGGAACTTAATTTTGTTCTGATGTCTGTATTGAGATATTGTAAAAGCTTATTTCTATATAATTATAATATATATGTTATGACGTATTAATATTTCGAAAAATAATAAAAATTCATAGAATAAAACCATTATTAAAGTCATTAAAAATATTTTTATTCCTGGCAATGAATATATTTTATACGAATAATTATTATTATGTACGTTAACTTAACTTAGGTTCACGCTCTATCCCTAGTCAGAGAGAACGAAACGCCAAACGCTACGGTCTCTACATATCTCTTTCACCTCATCTACTGTCATCAACCTCTGCATACATAGCCTCCTGGGAGTCCTTATGCTTATTACGTCACCTTACTCCATTATCTTTGATACTGTGTTTTCGAAGGTCAATCGAGGTCTCCCCCCTATGTTTCTTACCAGCTTCGCGCTGTATCCTGCACACAACAGGGTAGACAGAGGAGACCTAGTGTTAAGAACTCCGTTCCTCACCTTCTGCCGAATTCTGGAGGCATTGCATGTTGAGTGGCAGAACTCAACGCCAAAATACAAATTTAAGTAAATATTTCATCTCTTCGAGTGGGGATCGAACCCACAACCAGTCGATTTTACAGTCACACTTTGTGCCCCTGCGCCATGACTAGCCTCCGTACCTTTTTTACCGATTTCGTTAATTGTCGTTTAATAAAACACTACTAAGTTCATAATTTTTTTTTAAGACATTACACCTTATAAATGTGTTTAAAATAATTTTCACACCGAAAAAGGAAAAAAGTATTTATTAGTTACAAATTATATTATTATTATTATATTTAATTGCGAACAGAAAGTGAATGACGTAACAAACAAGTAGTTTTTAAGTGTCGAAAGTATATCAGATTTTATCATACAACACCGCTATTTTATGATAATTGACTTATGCAATATGAAAAATTAAAGGTCACTGAGTTTTTGAGAACAGAAATAATGAATCAAGACCACGTTATATAAGGTACCTTTGACATATTGATAGCGTAAATACATATGTTATACGAAATATTAACAGTTTAAAAAAAGTGAATTTCCTTTGCCAATTTAAAAGTTTTTGTATCCGACATCCTGTTATTATGAAAGCACTTATTGCTTTTACTTTTATATTTTTTTGTATTATTATTATGATTGAGTATAGTAGCTACAGAAATAGTTTCGTCAAATACTGTTAATTTGATAAAATGAAAAAAATAATGAAGTGAGATAATAAAAAATTGAGACAGCGTGTTGAGTGGCCAAAGTTAACTTGACATTTTGTTTTATTAAATCGAGGACATTAAAATCATTTAAAAATGATCAAGCAAAAAAATATTGAGGGACGTCATGACGCGTGGCACTCGTGACACAAAACAAAAACGGAGTGTCTTAACACTTAATTACGAAGGTTCCCTACGAAGCTATGTACGAGATACAGCCTGAAGCTAAACAAAATCAATAATAATCATTCTTCCGGGCGAAAATCGAACTTGCAACCATCACACATACAGTCAAATGCTATCTACATATATATACCGTGCCACGACGGCTTCCATGTAGACTTTGTTCATAAAAAAAATAAAATCGTTCATATTATAGCACTTCTAAACTTAGTGTTAGAATTAATCAGATGGCATAATTTCTTTTGGATCACGTTCGAGGTCAAGTCGTGAAAGACAGCGCGTATAATCTATGAAGAGGCTTGTTCTACTGATTTATTAATAGTGTTAACTTCAACTGCTTTATATTGAGATATATATCTATAATATTTGTAATGATCTTTAACTTTGAAGTGGAATATAGAATAAAAGTTTTCGTGGAACTACTTTCCATTCGTTTTCATTGTGTTTTTCATATAAAGACATTTTTTATTATCAGAATTGAAAAATATATTATTATTTTAAATTGATAAAACGCGAAGTTATGTTCCGCCACTCATCAAAAAATCTCGGATTCACATAAGCAATCAAGCACAATCAGCTTCACACTGTATCCCCTTATATAGCAGAGCACACAGATAGAGCCGTTCTCTGCTTTTCGCCAATTTTTTCTAATCACTGCGTTTTGAGTAGTGGAACTCAACGCCAGGCTTTTGCCTACGTGCCAGAGCGAAGAAATGAAAATATTAATAAATAATAATTCATTCCCCCGTGTGAGAATCGGTTCTTATCAAATCCTTATCCTGAATCAATATACTTGCCGTTTATATATATATACTAAGAAGAGTATAAAATATAGTTAAAAAAACGTTATTAAAAATAAAGCTTAAAAATAAGCTTTTGCGCAACATACATCGTATCCACATAATACGCTATCATCGAAGACCCATTGTATTCGAACCTGTATTTACAATCGAATAAAATCTATTTGTAGCAATACCAAGACTAGATGTATTCGATAAATTGCGTAATAAATTGACTGCCGGTACCATCGAACGTATGTACCGTTAACAACTTTCACAGTGTTATATATAAAAAGTGATGGAGAAAATTATAATTAACTTGTCTTTTTTCTTTTTAGTTTGGATGTTGGAGCTTTTGTAGTGCTTGGAACGTGTTTTAGTTAAATTGTTAAGCTTAGTAGTTGTAGGTTCAAATTTCGATTGTAAAAGTAATACAATTTTCTTAAGAGTATATAAGCTGCTCATACATGATTGTATAGAAGAAATTTACAGAGTAATTCACTAGAAGTCATATCTCTATATAGTATTGTAATCAGATCTTAAATTTATGTATCAATCGGATCGAGAATGATGGATCTATAAACATCGTGGGTAGTGACCCTGACCGCTAAGTCAAGTCTAAGTTCGTGAGTTCAGTGCAAAGTCAGAACATTCATGTTACATTTTTTATACAACAGTTTGTAATATTCACATTGATATATTTGTATTTCTCTAAAATTGGCTCCCTCTGCTTAAATGCTATATGCAGGATAAAACGTGAATAACATGACAACATAATCGTAATTTCCTTTACAAAAACAATATTCCAAATGAAATGGCCAATAAAAAAGTATATATTATCACACTAACTATGACATATGATACGCCGTTAGTACGTACGAGACTTCATTACACCTAACAAGCACACTATCCAGTTCCATTGCAACGAGTGTTCGTGTGAAAGGATATCATCGTTATTCAAAATAAATTATTTTCCCAGAAGTTTAAGAGAAATTCTGTAATAAGTATAAAGTGAACATCTAAAACCCATCATTTTGTTGCTTTCACTGAGTTAGCTTTTGCATCTGAAAATGTAGATCTTTTAGTTAAGAACTCCCCTTGGATTTATATAATATGTAGGTATTATTAATTCTTCTGATAATGATGTTATCAACGACTATTCTTAAAATAGGTTTGATTTTTTAAAATGCAAAAATTTTTTAAAATATTTTTTTGTTTGATCAATTATTATGTTATTGAAACTATGAAATCAGAGTTAAACTAAACATCATTAATAGCTCTTTGTTATAGGATTATTTGTTAATAGCATTATACTCTAGGATTATTTAATAGCACGACAAGAAAAATAAATGCAATATTATTAAAGGCGACAATGATCGTATACGATAAAATAGATATATTATTAAGAAATAAATAATATACGTTCTACATATTTGAAAATAAAATAAATATTATGTTTATAAATAAGTTATTTTTAAACCACCTGCATTTCAAACTTGACGTCGAGCAAATAAATCCAGTTCTTTTGTTAAAACTTGTATAAACGTTTTTTGAGGCACACTTACTAGAGCCGACCTGAATTTCGTTCAAATATTACTTTTAATTTAAGCAATTCATGTTAATATAAAACAAGTGTATTAACACAATGGGGAAAAAGGACTTAGTGATTAGTCACTACATGCTTCACTTTCTGCGATTACGACGATATCTTCGATTCGTATCTTACACACGTTGAATCACCTAGCTTATGTGATTTACGTACATATATAATAAACTAACCACAATGAGTCTCCGGCGTTCAGTTCCGCCTGTTCACATGTAATGTCTCAAATTTGTTGGAGACTGATGTCTCTCATATCTCATCAGTAATTCGAAATTTCATAAGAAATCTAGTTTCATAGCGTTTAATGGAACGTTAGTAAGCAAAGCAAGGCAAATAAACATACTCTCGTATTTATTCTTTTACTTAGAACATTTGTTACGTTAACGTTTGAACGGAAATTAAGAAAACCCACTAATACAAGATTTCTTTTCGAGATATCACACTTAATACGCTAAAAAACGCTACGGGAATAGTAAAGTAAATAAAAAATGTTTTGACAACTTTGTGGTATTATTTGGCACTCAATTTAAATAGTTATTTATGATTGTTAGTACAAATCCATTTTTTTATATAGAGGCCGGTGTGACTGTAACACGACGGTTGTGGGTTCGATCCCACTCGAGGAAATTAAATATTTATTTAAATTTATATTTTTATTCTTCGCTCTGGTGTCAAGACAAAGAGCGACGTTGAGTTTCGCCACTCCACACGCAATACCTCCCAAATTCGGCGGAAAATAGTAAGAGACTATAAGCATCAGACTGTTTGATTGATATTACTCTATAAAAACCGCCATTAAAACTTTTATATAGTTATTGAATCTTAAATTTCTGTAATAACACTTTCTCTAAAAACACAAAAAAGTCAGTCTAGACGGTTGAGAGTTTAAATGATAATATTGGCTATCATATTAATTAGTTATAGTTAGATTAGCTATCGAGACCGTCATAGAGCAGCACAACATTTGATTGTAAACGCGAGAGTAATGGGTTCAATTCCCATTCGGTGAAAATAATTTTTTTATTTCCTTATTCTGGTAACAGGACAAAACGCGGCGTTGACTTTCGCTATCTAACACACAAAGTCTCGAAAATTAGGTGATGCATAGGGAAAAGAGAGTACTAACACTAGGTTTCCTATGTCTACTTTCCTAAAAGCGGGATATAGCGTGAAGCTATATACTTTCATATATATAATACCAGACGATTTTATGGGATGTTCCCATTTTTAGGCCTTAAATTAAATGTCCCGAGCGGAACAGGCATGGTCCCACTGTTCGTGACTTTTTATGACGTTTTTTTTTCAAAATAACAATTCCTTTTCCCCTTACACTACAAAATTTAGAAACGTAGATATGTAGGTATGTATTTAGAATTATTTATATCCTTGTCGAAATCACGATTCAAGTGTCACCAGGCGAAGACAGCCAAAGTTTCACCCGATATAGTCGATTAAGCATAAAACAAACGCGACGGTTTAATTGTGAGCAAGTTAATTAGACGGCCCGTTCTATAGAAAGCTGATATACAGCGTGGGAACCTGATTATGCGGATCGAAGGCTTGATTTGTATGGAAATATGTATTGATGATGTACTTGTGTGTACAGTACAGTTTCTAAAATGACAGTATGGCTATAAGCTTGTTATTTCTTTTGATTGTGATCATCCTTTACTTTCACTGGAGTTCCGGCACTAAACACGCTCGAAAATAAGACAATGCATGCATTAACACTAGGTTCCCTCTGCGTACTCTGCTAAATGCGGGATACAGCGTGAAGCTGATCGTATTCTTTAAATACATTCCTTTCAACTATTGTGAGCAAAATACCTTCACTAACATTTCAAACAGCTCTAAAACTCTATCATGTTATATAAAATTTATAACTCTAATGTCAATTTCAATTCCATATTACCAGTACGTTCTCGTCTCTTGGCATTTCGGAAGTTCACGGACTCGATCTAAATTCACGTCGCGGACGTATTTATAAGTTTCACTGAACAAGGATCTTCTTTGGTTACAATGACTCATGTAACACCGTATTGTAAGTTCCCACATGCTTGATGGGACTGAAAATGTGTTTTTTTTTGTAATAGTGGTTGAGAGTTACTCTGAAAGTTATTAAATATTATAAATGCTAGTTACTTGAAATGTAATTTACATAAAACAAGGCAAATCGCTTTTAATAAATTTTATGTTCCCCATGTTCCGCCGAATTCTGGAGCCATTGCGTGCTGAGTGGCGGAACTCAACGCCGCGCTTTACCTCGACACACAGACGCAGACACAGAGTGAAGAAATGGAAATAAAAATTTACATAAATATTTCATTTCCTCGAGTGGTTAATTACACTCAGATACTACTATCATGCGAAGTCACTATGAGAAAGTGGAGTATCTCGTACACTAGGTTCACCCTCCCTAGCTTGGGAAAAAATAACTTTCTAAAAAAAGTAAAGTAAAATACTCTTTATTGTACACCAATATTTACAATAAAACGATGTTCATAATTATCGATATGATGACAATAGGCGGCCTTATTGCTAAATGAGCAATCTCTTCCAGGCAACCTTGTGGTAGAGGAGATAATGAGTTAAATGGGAAGAGGTGCACTGAGTATATTATCAATTAATAATATATAAATTAACATATAAATGCAACAATACATACACTTAGATTAAACCTACACATATTGATACATACATACATACATACATTTATACATAAATACATACATACAAATTTATACACATTATGTATGTAAAAAATTGTATTAATTGTACTAATCGTTCCCATACAAAGCATACATTCTATAGACTGACTATAGACACATGCAAGATCAATTTACATATATGTATACATATAACTTCCACAAAAATTTATATCAATTCAAATAATAAATAACAAATAAACAACAAATAAGCAATATTTCATATTAATATTAAATCGAAATCGCTTTAAAAAACCAACAAACCAATGTTAAATTATATGGCATATAATTCATGAGGCATTCAATACCCAATATGGTTATCGCCAAGGGACTTCGGAACGCTGACTTCGCAGCCAAAAAACCTAACAAAGCCTGTCTGTTTGTTCGTAAAAAATATGTTATTCGAGCTTTACGAACAAGTTTTAGGATAAAGTTATGTAAACAGTTTATTTTTAAATGTAAATTTATTCGTATATTTATCCGTTATTTTGTTGGTCAAATTCACTCTACTTTCGGAGATTCACCCTACTGTAACTCTATTTTTAGAGTCATTTAAGAAATATGAAATTAAACGTAGTTTTTAATATATAGAGGTAACCTAGTGTAAAGACACTTTCTTCCAAACCTTCTGCTCAATTTTTGAGATTTCTTCTTCTGCTTCTTCTGCTAAAACAGCAGAAACAAAAAAAATATCATTCCCTTGAAAGAAAATTGAATACATTTACTGAGCAACAACGGTCTGTATCTTATTAAAAAATTAAATATAATAATCACTTTAGTACAAAATTAATCTAATGACTAGTACTATAGTTTTAGTCACAAAGTATATATATGACTTGCGTGAAAAAAAGCTACACTTATCACACAACACCTTAATTTGATCGTGTAATATTATAAAACGAAATAAAAAATTGAGTGCTTTAATTAATATACAGAAAAAATATATGACTCCATATTAGTATAATTACAGTGTGAATTAATAATGAAGATAACGATTTTACTTCAAAGAATATATAAAGTGTTAGCTTTTAGTCATAACTATATGTAAATTATTATATATACAAAAATATATATTCTTACAAAAAATTGGAAGTCTCGAGCTTTTTCAGAAATTCCAGCTTAGCTTAGCCAGAGCCCTTTTATCTGATATCTCACAATTTAAAATTCTGAAATTCTCAATTTTGCAAGAAATCAAGGGACCGTGGATCTGAGTATAAACTTTAAATTCTAACTCGATATCTCCAAGCGTTCCTGAGATAAAGACTTTTGACAGACAGACAGACGAACGGAGAATTTTTTCCTTAAAAGTTACGGAACTCTAAAAAAGTTAAAAATATAAGGAAATATGATTTTTATTAATGAATATTGAGAGGAAACCACATTCACCTGGCAACGTGTTGCTATCAATATTAATGATATCATAACAATGATATTACGTAATACCTTCCCGGTGATATAATTATTTGATTGATACGCCCGTCGCTCGACTCGACTTTAATAAATAATGGTTGTGCCCGATACAAAGTCTCTACCGAGACTTTGATTTTAGTTAATATATTGAGGCCAATCGTGGCGCAGGATAGCAAAGTGTGACTGTAATCGCGACTGGTTGTGGATTTGATTCCCACCCAAATATATTTATATTTTGTATTTTCATTTTTACGCTCTTGTGTCGAGGCAAAGGGTGGCGTTGAGTTCCGCCACTCAATACGCAATGCTTCCAGAACTCGACGGAAAATAGGAAACGGAGTGTCTTAACACTAGGTTTCTAGTTTCTGCCTAGGTTCATGCCATATAATTTTATTTTGTTTGCTATGTTAGCTATCTTGTAACGTTTATTGAGTCTTGTAACGTTTATTGAGTCGTAACTCTATTTACCACTCATAAAAAAAAGTTAAGATCAAGTCATTTTGTTTTGTTCTTTTATTTCTGAACAAATATTGCATATAAAAAATAAGGATAAATATAAAAATAAGAAACAGAGAGCCCCTGGCTTCTCTCATGGTTCCAACTAGGTGTATATGCGGAAAAAAGCGAAACGCAGCATGAAAAAAAATTGAAACAGTCTATAAAATATCTTTTGGCTTAATCAATAATCATATTATATATTTATATAATATGATTATTGATTAAGTCAGTTTTTTTCATTTCATGTCATTCCACATATCTATTCCTTATTGAACATGCCCACAGATTACCAATATTTAACTAACCTTGACTCTGATACATAAAATGAATATAATTTATTAGAAATTGCTTATATATAAAAATGTAGGAGGTCAAGCGCGGCGTAAAAGCAAGGGATACAAGAGTGAAACTGTAAAAAAAAATTCTTACATTTTAAAACATTATCGAAGCTAAAACGATAACAGGTCATCGACCTCCCGATACTTGGACGTGTTCCACGCTTTCTTGATAATTATTAGGTACCTATTCTCATTTCACTATTTATATTTTTTTGTATACTCTGCGGATTTGTACTCAGCGGATTGGACAAAATAAAACTGTCATGTCCGAACGAAGACATTATTTTTTTAACGTGCGTGAAGACATTCTTTTTAGGATAGAAAAATATTTTTTAGAAAACATATAAATATTTGAACCTGCGCCTCTTGGACTGTTTCCAAGGGCATACAACGACATTCGTGAGCTCCTAACATATGGTATGGGACATTAGCAAATGGATTCATGATCAAATGGGTCGTTCGGAACACCAATAAAGTTAATCTAATAAAATTACTAAAATTAATGAAAACAAAACATTAATAAATTTACGTAGAAATTAAATCGAATATCGATATTGTAATTATTCTCAGCCCTAATAGTTTCATAGTGTTGTCGGAAGCAATTATATCGACAGTATATCTAACATCGACACGATCGCTGTTACAGTTCTGACAGTTCTAAATAACGATATATGTAAGTTATTCAGAACTTGGCTACCTATATATTATTAGTTCGAATGATTGTATTAACGCGGCGTTGAGTTCCGCTATTAAACAAGTAATGTCTTAAAAGTTCAGAGGAAAATGGGGAGCGGTTGTGTCTAAATGGGAAATGGATTCATATTTGCGGCATATAGCGTGGGCCTTAGCGTTATTTTTATAATAACGATTGTAAAGCCGTCGTAGCGCAGTAGCATAATGTTTTACTGTACATGTGGTTATGGGTTTGTTCATTTAGGGAATTAAATGTATTTAAATATAATTTCGAGAAGACATTAAAGTGAAGTTAAAATATTTCAAAGCCATTCATTCGGATATAGACATCAATATAAGTCAAATAAGTTTATCTATTTTTTTTCGATTTAAATCGTTTCTTAAGCTCCAGCAATGCCCTATCTAACAATCCGTTACAGTTATCTTGGCTGCCTCTAGCATTGTGGAGCAATTTTGTTTATATACTTGTGGATTTAATTTGGTAGTTTTAGTTTCTATTTTATTATACTTATACATATATACTTATACATATATCCTTATACATATTTTACTCTATATATGTATAAGGTAAATAGAATCTAGTATTAGGACATTATAAGGGAGGTTTCAAACTATAGTGCAATTCGTTTGGTTCGTTCTCCGTTCTATCTCAGCCTATTAAGCATATTTTTATATGAGAAATAATGACAGCATCCAAACTTTCAGTCTGGTCAAGTTCCAATCGCGCATATAAGAATATATTTTTTTCTTTTACGTTCAAAGGGAACCTGGGAACCTAGTGTTAACACACTTCATTCCTCATTAAGCCACTTCCGTTCCTTACTTTCCGCCGAATTGTTCAGGCATTGCGTGTTGAAATGCGGACCTCAACGCCGCAATAATATATCTCAAACGAGCCGCGCTATAGTGTGAAACCTTCCTAAATATAACGTATCATCAAATCTTAAGGTACCAAAGTACAGTTAGCATTTGTAAAATGATTAACACTGTTCCATTTGATCGCCTCAGTGATTGGAGACCGCGTGAAAGTTACAAGCTTTAAAGCACTTTGTACTGTACGTGCTTATAATGAAAGACATCCGCTTTTTTTAATGTAGGTACACTTTTATGAACTGTAATTTAATATGAGTTTTTTGACACCTTATTTTTTAATTTGTGGTTATTTAGTTTAGGTTATTAAGAAAATGTTTTGAATGGTCTTATACTTTAAATACTGATAGATTTAATACTATTATTATAAGAATTTTAACGTATTGTATCTAGTTTATAGCCTATAGATTAGTTAGTTATAGTTAGTCTATAGATTAACTTAAGTGAAATACTACCACCAGTTTATGGAACCGGGCTAAAGGATTATTTAAATGTCAAATCCGTTAAGTTTAAATGTACAACCATCTATAAGGCAGACAAATAGTGGAGACTGTCGAATTCAATAATTTTATAGTTAAATGCTAAATTTGTAAACTGAATGTTTTTTGTTACAGGTACGCAAGGACAGTCATCGTAATCTGAAAAAACCGTAATCACTTTCAATTATCTGAACGTAATTAATTTGAAACAAAATCAATTTGAATACTAAGAACAAAAAAATGTAAACACAGTGCTTAACGTAGTGTCTAGTATTGTTCTTCCTTGTACTTTATTATAAAAAATACTGGGGAAAAAAATGCTATCACCTTGAGGAAATTTACTTGAGTAAAGACAATCAGTGCGCCACTTTTAGCCATTTTTAATTATATTTTGAAATACGCAAGATTTTTTTGAAATGTGACTCGAGACAGAGGGAATCTAGTATTAAGACATATTGTTCCTCATATTCCGCTCAACTTTCGAGACCTTATGAGTAGAGTGACGGATTCAAACGCCGTACTTTGTCTCGTTGGCAGAGCGAAGAAATGAAAATAATCCAAGTGGGAATAGAATCCACAGTCACACTTGCTAAACAACTGCATCATATAAATGTCAGACATCAAGTCAAAGATAAATACTACCAAAGATTTTGTAACCATATTTGTAAACAGAACGGCGTAACACAAGTTTCCATTGATAGAACAGCGTGGGCGGACCGCATTGACTACTTCATTCATGAATTGGGAAATTTGCCCACGCGGCTAACGGTCTCAGTTTTATGTTTAGGGTCTAGTTAATTAATAATGTAGTGTTTCGTCACTTTCAATTCAATTTGCAATATTGGAAGGGCTGTTTCTTTTTAATTTGCTTTTGGATATTTAAATAGGTTTTTTTTTGTTAGGCAAAACGCGAAGTAAGATATCGCTACGTTGTGTTACAATGTTTACAATTAACTTAACTGAAGCCAATTGTTGCCTCTCTGCCTACTTTGCTACATGCGGGATACAGCGTGAATCTGAAAAAAAATATATAACATGCTACAACTTATTTTATTTATATTACAAGTAGTGGTTTAAAGTTTTGTTTTATTTATTTTTTTAAATACAAAACGACAACATTTTGTTGATTAAGTTGTTTGTTATTCTGTATGGCATAAATGAAATGAAATGAATGCAAAGTGTGTTGGGTAAATGTATTTCGTATGTTCTCGATACAACATGACATTGGTGAAGTAGTTAGTGATCTACTGGCACACTCGGAACTGCATAAACTAAGAGAAAAACAGTATTTCGATTGAGGCAACCAAAGACGGAGTATCAAGCTAGTATCAGAGAAAAACAAAGATTTTCTTTATTTCCCGTTGTCAATGAAAATCGCTTAGGCATAGAAACATTTCTATTAGTGATGACCGGTGCCCATTGTCTCGATAGTGCTGTACGTTCAGGCAAATGGCCTATTGTTTGCCGATATTCGATATCTGAGTCCCATTTTGTGGTATACAACTATACACTATGTAATATTTTCGAGATAAACTCAACATACTGTAAATGATGAAGACAAGATGAATGTTTATATATTTATTTTTAAATCTACAAATTTATTTTACATAGAAAAACTGGTTAAATGTGAATCAGATTCGCCCACCGAGGCTTTCGCACCAATTTCAGGATTCTACCTCAACGGGATTGATTATTATTTTATTCTTTTTGAGATACGGAACCCTATAAAACACAAAACTTATATATTATCAACGTCACTAATCATATGCAGAAGAGATTATCTTATCATCAAGTTCCGTCTGCCTAAACATAAAACCTTTAAATTAGAAAAAACCTTCACTTTTAAAGACAAATCTTAGAATATCTAATTTATATAAAAAGCAAAAAAAATATTATTATAATATAAATACACCTGATTAAAATAGTTTGAAATCTCAGCAATTTGCCACTGATTGACTGTCTCGTAGGTATTCAACTTATCCCGGTAGCATTAATGTCACGAAGATGCCTACATTCTACATTCTAGACTGGATGAATAATGTCTTTATAAATGTCGTGGGATAAAACTGTGCACATAATAAATATTATTAGATTTTTATAAAATAAATCAAGTTATTATTGAGGATGTCATGGCGTACCGGTAGAGCGTTTGTAGTGGGTTTGATTTCCACTTCGGGACTTGAGCAGCTCAAGTCCCGAAGTCTCTCCAAACTCAATGTCTTAAAATTCCTGCTATATGCAGGGTACAGAGTGAAGCCAAAAAATAATTAATAAGAATTTAAATATATTATGATTGGAAAGTGCGCAGCATTGTATTAATAAGAAACTTTAAAATTCAATTGTTTATATGCTTAATTATATAAAAAAAAAATCTATAAGAACAAACTTTCTAAACTTAAACCTATATTCTTCGAGTCTTGAGAGCTTAATTTGATAGGTGACTAACCAGCAAGGACTTAGGGTCCGATCTAAACAGTATCTTTTACGTTAATTGCCCTCACGATTCAGTCAAACGACGCACGATTCATGTGTTTTTGCTAAAACAAGCCCTCTTCTGCCATCGTGGAGCATGACTGTTGAGTAATGGAAAGGGTTTGTGTAAATGACTAGATAGAATATAGAAGTATAGAATATACCCATTATTGTATCGTATAGAATTTATTTTATTTGGAATTTGTGATAATTTTCTTTATTTTTTTTCCTTAATTTTTTTTTATTTTCATATTCTGTGTTTCTTAGTGTAGGAAAGAATTTAATAATTTATAATAAACTAGCGACCCAAACGTGACCTATGTGTTATTCTGATATACAAGCTGTTTCTGTAAAGTTTCATTTTAATCCATTCAGTAGTTTTTGCGTAAAAGTGGAACAAACATCCATCCTCGCAAACTTTCCCATTAATAATATTAGTAGGATGCATCTGATTTTCTCTATTTTGGAATCAATAATACTTTGTAGTAAGCTAAATTTTAAGCGTAGTAAGCTAGATTTATCTAGAAATATTTGTTTAATATCGTTACTTAGTTTATAAGGTCTTTGTCAGCGCAATTTTATTTTTGAAATACAAAAGAAAGAAAAAAGGAAAGAAAGCTTCAAAGGTTCAAAGCTTATAGTCATAATTGAATTCACTATGACTTAAATTATACTTTATATAGTAACTTTTTTGTCCACTTACCACAAATTAAGAAAAACACAAGCCCTAAAGCACCCCATTACGCAATCTCGATACAATTAAGTATAAGCTATAAGGATATTTACGAAACACCTTATTTGAATGTCAATCTGTTCGCTAATTGCACGTTGCCAATATAAATGGATTACTGTCACCATTTTAAATGTCAAATGTAAAAAACATGGCTAAGCCATAATGGAAAGCTGCATTAATTTTTTTTAGCGTCACGCTTTCGCTTGGGAAGCTCAAAATAAGACACTCCGTTTCCCATTTTCCGCTAAACTCTGGAGACATTGCGCGTTGAGTGACAGATATCGATACTGCGCTTTGACTCCACACCAGAGCCGAGAAAAAGGAAATATTAAATATTTAATTTCCTCGGGTAGAAATCGAACTCACACTGTCGAGTCACACTTAGCGCCCCTGTGCCACGACTGGCCTCAATAGTTTTTATGGGTATAATTTTTGTTTACCAATACTATAAATGAATGGCAATAAATCACTTTAATTAATAATCAATAACGTTGCTTGTAAATGATTGACGTGTTCAAAAAAATATTAAGTGAAAACGAAATTGAGGGCAATAGGGCTAATTTAATTATCTTTATATAATAAGTATGTACATATATCATCTTATATTGAAATATAATTTATTTCTTTTACAATTTTTTAAATGTGACATAAATACACACAGACACACACACACAAACACATACACACTATGTTTATTAGTTGCCGGCGTTAAGTTCTTAAATTCAACATGCAATGCTTCCCGAATTCAGTGGAACTAGGGGACTTGCGTTCCTTGTCCTTAGCCTGCTGTGTGCGGGATACAGAGTGAAACAAAAAATATATATTTATTATTAGCACACGAAAAAGGAAAGGAAATGTTTTTATTAGATTTCCCCGTCAAAAGTTACTAAAAAAGTGACGAAACTCAACGCCGCAAATTATCTGGTCAGATCAGTCAAATGTAAATAATTTATTGCCCGGAATGTGGATCGAACCAACAACCATCGCTTTTAAGCTCACACGCTGCCTCAAAACAAGTGCCAATATATTTAAAGCTCTTGAATCTTATAAACTTTTACGATGACATTTATGAATGGAGTTTCCGTCTTCTGATTTTTTTAAATTACACTTAAGTGAAATTATACTGTTCATATATTACCAAGTAAATGGTAATATATATTTTTTTCTTCTTTAAAATGTCTAATAAATCATTTTTACTTGTTTGATTGAAAGTTATTCACAATGTTTTTGTAATTATTACCCTATTTTCTACCTTTAATACGTAAATAGACCAATTAAATCATATATTTATATTTATTTTACTTTGAGACCGTTGTGGTAGGTTCGACTGCTACTCTTAGTCATACATAATTTTTATTTCCTATCTCTACTAATAAGACAAAGCGTGCCGTTTAGCTCCGATAAAGAAGCTTAAAGAAATCTCTTAGAATTACCTTAAAGCTATGATTAAAAGGTAAACATTCAACTATCGATTTATTATCAAATTTAGACATTTTAGGAATGCTCCACCAAAGTTTCAGAGGACTACAAATATTACAACGTTAATTTCCGCTTAAGCAACTTAATAGTTAGCTTCCTTCCTGCGCGAACATATGTTCACAAGTGGCACTTGAAACGGCTAATTTAAAAAAAAATACATGCGACCGCACAACTTATAGTACGAAACTGTAAATTATGAGAATTCTTGGGAATATTACCCGATTATTTAAAGCAATTTTTTTTTTTCAAAGAAATTCTACTATAGTGGTAGGTATATTTTCGTATACATGTTTATCATAGAATTGTTGTGAAAGACATTGATGATAAATAAATGTTTAAATAACAATCATAAAACTTAATAATAAATAAAATAAGTCCTTGATTTCTGTTGTTTACTCATAAAGTCTATTTTGAATCGAAATATTTTTTTTATTAATCTGCTCGAACTTATAAAAATCATTAATTCATGCATTTTATTACCACTACTATCTTTTTATCTTCACGCTGTATCCCGCACATAGGCAGAGGGAAAATGGAAACCCGATCTTAAGACACTTCTATATCCCATATTACCGCTATTAAATAAATAAATAGGACAAAAACAAAATAGGGCACACACCTACCACCAGCGCGTTCAGTCGGACGCCAAATGTGCTATAATCAAGACGAGCTCCGAATTAGGTTATTCCAACCTCCTCCAGCCAACAATTACACAGATGTCCCTCGTACAGGCTATTGTGGAAGTTCAACGGCCGGCGAGACGGTGCCTGACATGTTAACTGTGGAGTGTTTGCACAGATGTAACCGTTTTTTCCTTACTTGCCATTTTAGTAAACGTGGCCTTTATGAGTTATATAGAAATATTTGTATTAAAACAGGTTGTGAATGTCTGATGTGAACTAAATAGTGTAGTGTTAGAGTATGTGTTCTTGTTTGTTGATGCTGTCATACTGTACTGGCACAAGAAACTTACTGCTATTGACACTCCATTGTCCACGATCGCCCAATTTTTACATTGTGGGTTGTGTGCCGACCAGCAGCAGCAGAGGCAGTAAAGGAAATAATTTATTATTCCGAATGGGATTCGAATTGACGATGCTCCTTTACTTTTTGACACTGTGCCGCTGCGCCACCGTGGCCTCTTATAACTACATTTTTAAGAAACCTAATCTCATAAATATTTACTCAAAATATGTTTATATATTTGAAATATTTGTTCACTTGACCCTTAAAGTCCAATGCAAATACGCATATAAATCTAAACGACGCGGCGTCCATTCCTTACATTGAATACAGAACAAAGGTACAGGTTGCATTGTAGTTCACTCGCTAAGTGGAATTTCTATGCGATTTCGAAGTAATAATAAGAAAGTGTTATAGACAGTTCTACTGCTAATAAATAAGCTATTGGCCGTAGTGGCGCAGTGGCACATCTGACTATAAACGTAAGGAATGGGATCACGGTTACTTACTAATTTGAAAGCGTGATCCTTTTAGACGTAGCGCGTATATTTGTTTTTGCCAGACCCCTTGTTGGGGACTCCTGCCAGAGGTCCTAAAAGTAGTTTACAAAATACTTTATACTAGCAAGTTTTACACATATTATTTTGGGACTATTTCAAGACCCCTTATAAGCACTCAGACCAATCCGATGGCTCAAATATCCTCCAAGACAGAGATGTACCTTTATTTGGCACTACCTCTAAAAGGGCCCTACTTTCAAGTTAGTGAGTATGCATATTATCTTAACTACATCTTAGAATAATAGTTCTCAAAATTTCAGCTTTGCTAAAATGACATAGGTCTGGGGGCCCTGGGATCTTGGCCTATGTTTTCACTGCTATATGTAAAACATCAAACATTTCTCATAGATATATGAACCAAGAGACCATTATTATATTTGATCACACAGTATCCAAATTTAATTAGCAAGAAAATAATAAATTTTAATTAATTACGCTCTCGGTGCAAATGCGAAACAAAAAAATATTTTCAATTGGACTTGCAAGGGGTTACACAATTGACCGATTTATATCTTATCTTTTGTAGATTCTTTTCCTTAAGAGGCTAATGAGGAAGGAGAACTTGAAAATTTATACAAAAAAACCAAACCAAATAAAGGTAGTGCGTTGGTTTGATTTAATTTAATTACTTATCAAAATTATATTATTCACATCTCTTGCATTTCACAGGGTGGGTTTTTTTTTACATTGTCTGGTGCACTGAGAGGCGCTGTGGGTTATTTCATGTTATATTTTCCTAAATATTTTCATTAACTTATAGTTATTGTATTTGTATATAAGATTCGTTTAATTTATAATTGGGTTCCAAGTGACAAATCATTTTTTAACTACTTTCTTATATTAATTTTAAAAGCTAAATATACTTAATTATTAAATTGACTGACAATTGACAAGTTTTTGTTAACGTATATTACCGGTTACAGAAAGTTTAGTGAAAACTCAATACGTTTCCTGGATTTTTATATAGCTTTGAAAGTTGATTAGCGGAAACATCGCACTTCACATCCAACCAGATTCGTAAAAGAAAAATATTTTCCTCAATGAGACTGAAGTAAGAACCACCACACGAACAGATATATGTATGTATATATATGTATATGTGGAGTCATTATACAATATATTTTTTAGGGTTGCGTTACATCAAAAGGAAAAAGGGAGTCTTTATAGGATTACTTTGTTTTCAGCTTGTCTCGTCTGTTCTAGATGAACATACATGTTCTAGATGAACAGATTAAGACCATTTTTGTCGAGACTGCGTGGAGGTGTTTAGTTAAAAAAGTCAGATCTATAACTTCTTGAAAAAAAAGAACCTTCTAAACACAACACAATCAAAAGATTCGGATCCGGAGCTTAGGTATTGTTTTTTCATTTACAGCATGAACACCGCGTAATCAAACCTGTGGGTTTGGTATTTCCCGTTGACCTACAATTATGAAATTTAGCGAAAAATAAAACTTATAGTACCAAAAGAAAAACCTAAAAAGTTTGAAAATCAGAAATGTATTGATCTATGTGAAAGAATCCACTACATGCGTTTAGTTATCGTTTAGTTATCATTATCATTTCTTATAAAATGAGCACACATATCCGCAATCTAAAAGTTTTTTAACTTTTATAAGCTGTACTTTTTATCTACAATTATGAAATTGATACAGAACTCCCAGTAGGCGAATCCACTCGCACTTGACCGCTTATTTTTTCACATAATATCACCAATTAAGTGACCTTGGTCCATACAGGATATACAGTACAATACACGTCGGATGTTGGCGGTCAGTCATTTTGCAAAAATTGTTTTGACAATATTATCTCGCTCCTCTATTGAAATTCACAAACGCAACCGCTTGTAATTCACTGGACCAGTGCGATTATTATCAAAATTGCAACAGGAAGTTTCTTTTGAATGCCTTACTTGCATACATTTGTAACGCGTTTAGGATTATTTGAACGTCACCATGACAAAATCGAAACTATTTTTCTGTGCGCGATAGTTCTGTGTTCAGTCTCCAGGAGGATATTTATAAAATCAAATAATAAAGAAGCTTCACGCTGTATCCCGCACATAGCAGAGTAAGCAAAGGGAACCTAGTATTAAGATACTCCATTTCCCACTTTTTGCCTAATTTTGGAGGCATGGTGTAAAGTGCGGCCACTTTTGCTCTGGTGACGAGCACCAGAGCAAAGAAATGGATATATATATTTTAATAAATATTTACTTTCCTAGAGTGGGGATCGAACCCACAACCAGTCTCATTTACAGTTACACTTTGTGACCTTCTGCCACGCCTTAGAAGAATATTAATTTTTTTATTTTAAATATTCTTCTTAGGCCAGTTTTTTCAGCAGTTTATATATAGAGAGCTCCGTCCGATGTTGTCCAAATTCGTTTCATGTTATAGTAGCGGTGCTCATCGCCTTCATCTTGCAAAAAATGAACAGGGAAATGATAATAATCCAATCCCCTGAATGGATATCGAAGTGACAACTCTACAGTCAGGCGATGACCCGATACGCCACGATGGGCTCAATTTTTATTTTAATAATAGATTTTTTATTTTTAATGTTTTCATTTTTATTTCTATAAAAATACTACTTTCGATTCCGGTACCCAGTACGCAGTGACGGCAAATAGGCAGAAAAATATGGATATAAAAAAGTTATGGTCTATGGGACAATAAGAATTAGTATTCTAGGTAGTAAGGTAGTATCATTAACTTACTTAAATTATTAAAAGTAAATTAAATATACAAAAAAAAAAGGTCCAAAACGAATAGTTTATAGCACATTTAATGTTCTAAAGACTAACAATATCGTGGACACGCTTTAATTTAATTCAAGTATTATGATAACTATCAAAGTAAGCATTCTTATCAAAGCGACAAAAGTATAAAGAGTCAAGTATATTTCTAGGAAAGAATTTTTATATCACTTGATGATGACATCTGTGATAAGAGCCACTGTGGGATTACGAAAGTAAAGGGGTAACCTTTAGTTTTTTTTAGTTAGTCTTTTTAAATATTTGAGTTCAAAGTCAAGGAATAAAGAAATCATTCTAATTTTGTAAATTTCTTTCGTTTTTTAAAATACTTTTCAAGACGCGAGGTAGCTTGTTCAACCATTACTGATCCAATGATGGGCTTGCAGCTATATATATAACTTTAGAAAAAAAATCTAATCAAATCAGCTTAACGCGTACACCGCAGGGTATGTAAAGGGAACCTAGTGTTAAGACACTTCGTTCCCCACTTTCCTGCAGAGTTCTGGAGGCATTGCGAGTTGAGTTGCAGAACTAAAAATTATGAAACTAATTTGACTCGTTTGTAATATATAATTTGTTTTATTATGAAATTTTGCAGCTATACATAGCTTAGATGACAATACAATAATATAGAGTATTACCGAGTTGGTCTAATAATGGAACGAGCACCTAAATGGTGTACAGGTTACTAGTAAACCACTCAAGTTTAGGCTCGTATAATTTGTAGTTTCAAACACATTCTATAGCAATGGTGTAAAAAGTAGAAACTCTTTCTTCTACTTCGCCTTAAAGAAAAAATAAAAAATTATCTTACTTAGTTTACTTAACGATTTTTTAAAATTTAATATTAAAAGATAATAAAATATATTTACTCGATATTGGCCTTTCTACTTTAAATTTTAACATATTTTTGATATAGACCAGGTATAGACCATTTACCATTGAGACTCCCCTGCAATGTTTTTGTAGCTTTATGAGTATAGTAATAAAACCAGTAGTTAAATTATCAGAATAATCTAACCGCTGCCGGCATTCTAGATGAACTGTGATACTCTCAACGCGTATAAACTATTTTTGAATTTATCTCGGCGTATCCATTGTGAAATTTACGCATTAACCTTAAACATTGTTATATTTTATACTTAATGAGTATAAAATATAACAATGTTTGACAAACAATGAATTTATTTTTATTATTATAAAAAAAAATACTGTAAAAAGCTGAATAGAGTCGTGGCAAAATTAAAAAGGTACTGATAATATAAATTTATGGCACAGAAAACAATAACATGCTAATATTAATTTTCAATAATATAATTATGAATGAATCGATTTTTAAGGATATTTGTAAATAGAAAGAAACTAATAAATAATATAATAAAATAAGTTAAATCTTAATGTAAGAGAAGACAAAGTAAAACAGTTTTGTAACTATAGTTATCTCCTTTACATCACATTAGTATCGCTTAAGTTACAACCAGAAAACTGCACGTCGCCTCTGAACAATGTACGTATTAAAAGATAATGTTAAACAATGAAGCAATTAAATATAAATTATAATGAAATACTTGCTTCATGTACCTACTAAAATTTTGTGCGAACGTAGCCCAAAGTTTTAAGTGTAGCCGGATTTGAACCCGTGCTCCACTAAAACTTGTTCATTTATTAATATTATTTAGGTTATATGCATTTAGCAAGAAGTTTCTGTAGGATTGTAAAAACTATTTCAAACTAAGTTTACTCAAATAAAGTTATGGGTAGCCGTCATGCGTTATACCTAAAATGGAAAATTCGGATTTTTCCCTTCCCGTAAAGATTTCGAGTATTCTGTAACCTAACTACATACAAAATTTTAGCTTCTCTAGCCCAGTAGTAGTATCAGCGTCAATTACCCAGAATTTTCCACATATAATATGTAAATATATAATAAGTAACGACAATTTTGACCTTATTAGACCATGCATATTATTTTCATCTAAATGGATGATTTATCCATCCACTCCTCCCTCCACACGTTTAATCGCGTTACAACGTATGTGATATTAACAGCATAATGCATATCAGATCTCAGATAATTTAGACCAAGGCACCAACCACGCCGAAGGCAAAAATGGATTTATTTTCAACGCAAATGAACGCTGCACAATAGATTCGATATGCAGAAATGGTGCTTTCTCAAACGATCTGAAAAGCCGTGATGTTTCCCTCGGGCCAAACAAATTATCTTGTAATCAACCATCTGTCCGTACGTTGCTCAAGTCTATATACATTTTACTATATCGAAATATACGATAATTTGATAATAAATATAAATATTTTAAAATAGTAAAAAAATACTTCCATGTCTTCTGTTTTCCCCTTTTCACTCATTTAAGTAAAAATATGTTAGTAGCTTTATCCGTTGCGATATAAACCATTAACTATTTAGTTATCACTATATAGTTTATTTATAAACATCGTGTGTCACCAACCATTTAAAATAAATAATCTAATCGCCACTAGCGGCATTGGTTCCGCCACTCAACATACTATGTCTCCAGAACTCGGCGGCAAGTGGGAAACGAAGTGTCTTAACACTAGGTTCCCTCTGCCTACCCTGCTATGTGCGGGATACAGCGTGAAGCTAAATAATCTAAGTCAACAAAATTGAACAAATCCTTTAATTACGACAACATACAGTTAAAAACTGTATTACACAGCCCTAAGGATATCTTTGGTACCAACATACATAAAAGTAAAACTGTAATTACAGTTTTTTACCAACACAATATATCTTGTCGATAGCGTTTTGTATTACACTGATTAATTAAATGATATCTGACTTTTTAATACTTTATAATGTTTTTAGCTCATTTTTATATCAACAGTTTTAATTTTTTAAGCTTTAAATAAATAATAAGCGAACGTATGGATCGTGTCAGTGAAAAATGTATGCGATTTTGAAAAGTTCCTTTTGCGGGAGTGTTTGTAATTTTGTGTTAAATTGCTTAATTAATTAACGGTTTGGTTAAATTTTTGAATGTAAAGTGAAATTTGGTTCTTGTACATTCTTTTTGAAGTATGACGATGAATGTTTTTGTTAGTGGAATTATGTTTTTAGGGAAATATTGAGAAAGGAAAATACTAATGAAAAAAATAATAAAGGAAATCTATCTTAAAATTGTAGAAAATACTAAAACAGTGCTAATTCCATACACATACAAAAACTATTTTGATTTTACTTTCTCGATTATATAGTATAAGTATGTAATATGGCACATTAAATTAAGAAAAAACACGAATTCACAATTTATTATCAAGCTTTTATTTGTATAGAATTTGTATTCAAAATCATTTTGTAAGTAGTGAAACGTCCAACTGTACGACTTTAAATATAGAGGTTAAACTCTTCCGTTACTGAGTGACTGGACTGACAGACAACGCACAGACGAAACTACTGGACTTTGGCCCGTATATATCCGTTCTCAACTCTGAGATCGATCTTGAAATGCCATTACCATTAAAATTATAAAACATTAATTAAACCGGCATTTCAAGATCGATCTCAGAACTAAGTGTTTTATAAATAGACGGTTCTTAGAAAGTGAAAAATTTAGAAGAATGAATAAAAGTGAAAAAAAAACAACTTCTAGGACTTCGACAGAATGACTTCAAATTTTACTTCTGAACACGTGCACGCAAGCAAAGTTACGGGCTACATTTAGTATATTGTATTAATACAGGATTTCTATATACTAACTATACTGTTACACTCGCCTCGTTAAAAATACAAATGAACGTGGCATGTTCAAATAAATCGAAGATAAATGATACATGTTTTACAAGAGTAATCGATTAGAATGAGCTTTGTGTATTAATTTAAATCTGGTCAGTGTCGATAACGCTTAAGTCTTGTCTTTGATGAAACGGATCCAAATAAATATATCTTAATGTGAAAGGATTATTATGGTAGATACTATACTGGCAACACACGCGACTTTACTTACAAAAATATTATTAGTTTAAAAAAATATTAGTAGTAGGTAGGGAAAAACAACTGAATATTAAAGAAAATAAAAGTATTTTTCTTATATAATTATGTATAAAAATATAATTGACTTAATTCGGATAACATTTAATGTATAGTACAGCAGTTTTACATTAAACTTTAAGAGACTTGAAATTGAGAAAAATATTTAAAATGTCGTGGCGCTGCGGTTCCTACTAAGTTCCCTCTGCCTACCCTGCCATATTTGGGTTAAAGCGTGAAGTGAAATAAAATATATAATAATAAACCTATTCAATTATTCATCTTGCTTATCTTATCCATGTTCTAGATTTTGTACCATTCTACCTTCAAACATAATACTATCGATATAACGATATATAAAATAAAACTTTATGTACATCTCTTTGTTTATTATAATTACTCAATCATTACTTAAATAGAAACTCTATTTTGATTACATATTAAGTTTGTGATAAACAAAATACAACAAAGATAGGACGGCCTTAGTTTCTTGCTTAAAAAATAAAGTAAAAGAGGAAAATGTCGTAATACTGAGAACTCTGTTTATATTGATATCTTATCAAACGAGGCCACGAGTGCCCGAGCCGTTATCTAGGATAATATCGATACCAAAAGTTAACGGTCTGCTTCGTTACACAATATAAGGTAGGTGGGTTTGATAGGTACCTGTCATTATTTGGTGGTAAAATATATCAGCTTCACGCTGTATCCCGCACACTGCAGGGTAGGCAGAGGGAACGT
>DWAN01000227.1:0-27405 GCA_018230445.1 Heliconius hewitsoni | reverse complement strand
CCTCGAGTGGGGATCGAACCCACCACCAGTCGGTTTTACAGTCACACTTCGTGCCACTGCGCCATGACTGGCCTCATTACAATAATTATGTCATTAAAGAACTCGTGTTTGACCCCTTATCTTTCTTAGGCCAAAACTAGTCTACGAGAATAAGAGGACAGGTAAAATTGGAGTCATTTTGAAGTGTTCACAGCATCTAGTGTTGGATTTGAACTGAAAAGGTTCTGTAGGTTCGTGCTAAGATATTATCTGACGCTGCGCCACGTCTGGCCTCAATATATGAATATCAAAAGTATATTTCAATATCCTAGCTGACATATTGTATAGGTCAGTTCAGTTCTCCATTTGTGGCGTTTAAGCGTGCCAGTTGAGCACAATACTCTTCAACGTATTGCGTATTTAGCTAATTATACATTAATTCCGCCTATCCATTTGTTTAGCAATTAAATATATTAATCTTTTTCTTTCCATACATTTTTCACTAAGACCTAGACAATGAAAATTTAGTTATGTTATCACGAACTAGTACTACTCTTCGAGAAATTACCGAAGACTCCTATGCTTAGTACCTAAAGTGTAAAACAGACTGTAGAAACGTCTATAATAAGTATTATTTAACCTATTTTGTATAAAGTGAAACTTATAGAAAGCACATCAATCATTATTTAGTTAGTTATGAATAAAAAAAGTATTCCAAAAATTCGTACCTGTGAATGTCACGGCATCTGTCAATCTATTGGTACTAAGTAAACGACCTAAGTGTACATACATACGTATTTGCTAGTTGAATATATATATATTTTCTCACAAGAAGCGAAACCTTTACAACATTGTAACGCTGTTCGTGAAAGCATCCTGCATTAGAGCAAAGTCCAGTTACTAATGTGGCGGGCGGTAAGATTGATACTCCTGATATAGAAATAGCTTTAAGCGGCGCAAATAAAGGATACTATTATAGTACCATATGAAAATACACTTGTGTACTACGTAAAAATACATATATTACCATATTTTTATTTTCTTATAATAAAAAATATTATCAAATATAATCTTATAATAAAAAATATTATCAGATATATTATAATATAACTCATATTATAATATATCATTGAGGCCAGTCATGGCGCAGGGGCACAAGCGTAAACGCGACAGGTTGTGGATTCAATTCCCACTCGAGGAAATGAAAAATCTAATATTCTCATTTCATCGCTCTAGTGTTGAGGCAAAGCGCGGCGTCGAGCTCCGCCATTCAATATGCAATGCCTCCAGCAGCCTACATGCGAGATACAATATGAAGCTGAAACAAAAGCTCATATACAGTACCTATTAAGAAATCCAATCCAATATATGAACATGCGTAGTAGCCAACTCAGATACAATGCTCCCAGCGAGTAAGCTTTTACGCACCCATCGTTCTATTACCGCAATAAGGCTACCACCACTTAGATGCATACAATGTGCAGAGATAAGCATATACCTCCTGGTTACCAGCTAGCTTAATATCCTATACTCTTTTTTTATCTGGCTCAATATGTAACATAAAATATCAATCTATTTTAGAAAACGTATAAAAATTTGAATATAGTGGTATTTGAACCCGCGCCTCTTGGCCTCTCGCCCGTCTAATCGCCCTGACCACTAAGCCGTACGTTCTCATTAAACTACGTCGAAACTCTTACACGCTTGTTACAACTTATTTCATGTTGTTAGCTTACATATCTTAATTTATTTTTTACGTTTTCTATAAAATATTTTGCTTTTCTAAATACAGAATAACGCATTGAAATTGTAACAAGCTATTGTGATTATTTCTTCAACTGCAACCGCAAAACAAACAAAAAGTTAAATAGACAATTTATTAAAGATAAATTGTAGGTACATTACGATCCACTTTCTAGTTGGCCAATATCACGACATTTTAACAACTACTCACGATTTTTCCATTAATGATGCTTGGTTTCATTTACTAATTATTTTAAGTATTATACTTATAATATTTTTTAATTTTGGTGTGATTTTTTATAACAATACATGAAAGTCCCTTTCATTATCAATCAATGTTGTTAGTTTTTGCTTGTTGCCTTTCGCGAACTAACAACTAAGAAAATAATATAGTAATGTTTATAAAAGTAACAGAACATTTAGGTACATTAAATTTTATATTTTACTGTTTCAAGCATTTTAAATAAATATGTATGTAGCTGCATGAAAGATATGCATAATATTAAAAAAAACACTTTTTAATTAGTAAATCAAGTGTTACAAGTTTGACGTGTCTGTGTGTCTGTCTGTAGTACTGTAGCTCCTAAATTAATAAACTAATTTGAATGCGGCTGTTTTTATTCAAATTCTTGTTCAATCGGATTAGTAGTTTAAGAGCCACAAGCACTTTGCCAAAATGAGGTAGTGATGTTTTTAGTCGGGGGTTCTTTAAAATTTTTAATTTTGCTTGTATCTTAAGAGATCATACAAACCTTTTAGCGACGCCTAATATAAATATACCAGCTATATTCAAAATATCTATAACATTCGCATTAGGCGTCGATATACTATTCTAGTACCTGATGATGTTAATAATACGAAGAATATTATATTAATGTTCATACATATAACTTATACTTCTCTTTCACACTGAACAGAACAACGTACCGTGAGTCATGCAGTTGCTATTTAACGAGATATTGCAGACGTAATAATGATGTACTCTTCATATTAGTACTTTTACATACTGTACGCTAATACATTACTGACTATTTATCAGAGGAATACTTTTTTATTGTGTGAATTTATGATTTTTTTTCAGCTATACGCTGTATCCCATGGGGCAGAGTAGACAGAGGTAACCTAATAAAAAATCAAGGCATTCCGTTCTCTGCTTTCCGTTAGACATCCTGACATGCGTGAGCTATTCTATAGTTAGCTGCTTTTTATTTCAAATGGACATGTTATCAATCGTAATTTAATCTTTACAGCATTAAATATATTTAAAAAATATATATTTCAAAATATATATAATATTGCAATGAAAAACAACTGTGTCAAAAGATCAGCGCCTTCATTTTATAGTAAGATTGCAAAAAACTCATCACCATGGGATTTTAATATGATATAACAACAGCTAGTAATTTTGCAAGCTAGAGTGCCATACATACTCGTACATACATACATGCCACACTGTGACGTTTTGACTTTTTATTTATTGGATGATAATATTATTAGAATGCAATAAACAAAAAGTTTGAGTCTCTAGCAACGTTGTTACAACAGTTAAAATCATATTTACATATTTATTGCATAATATTATAAAAATGCTTTCAAATTAAATTTATCTTATAATAGTGAATTGTATACTAGAATACGTTTTAGAACCAAAACTACTACAAATACAACAGTTGTTCTAGGATTTATTCTGAACTACTTACTTAGAGTTCTCGCTAACGAAGAAATCCGTGTCACTACATTGAATTCCTTGAGGTTATCTATTTTAATATTTACTTACCTAAAGTAGTACTAGTCACTACTTATAAATTAATTATATTTAGGCCTATTCCACATATTAAATTTGATTTCTCTACGTGAATTACTCTACCTAAATTTCTCTATATGAAGGCTAGCATATCAAAAGAAAATATATATTTTATTCTGATTACCACAAATACAAACAAATCAAATGTAAACTATATTTTTGAAATATGGATACTAAACAATGAAAATCTCTTCATCGCAATATTTACTCGCACTTGCTATTTAAATTATTTTATTTTTATAATTTGAAATTATAAATAACTAATTGAATATAATATGAAGTAAATATTATTTGATAAATTCGTACTTTAATTATTTGTTTACTATTGTACTATTTGTTATCACTATAATATTTATTTATTATTTTCAGGTCGGCTATTATTATTACTGATAGACCACAAAACTACAGGTTGCCCCGAGTAAGTTTTGGGGCAAAAACCAGCGGATGCTTGCCCGAAACTGAAACCATGGCCGAAGCCACGATTTGAAAGAATCTGACCGAAAAAGAAACTTTGTTTAGTCCCTAGTCACAAAATTAAACTTTGTTATCTACTCAAAGATAAATATGCACCGTCTATGTGTATCAGCAGGTCAAGCAAATAAATGGGTTTTGACTATTAGTGCCGGATACTGCAGACGGTATTTCTAGTAAATGCTATCAGCTGAGAAGCTTAGTAGCCGACAGATTGACAAGTGTTGCTTATATTATCACATTTATATTAACTAGGAATAAATGTAATCAATTATTTTTATAAGTTTATAGTAAGTTAGTTAGTATAACGAAAATGAGATAAAATATTAATTATTTAATTGTTTTAAGATTAATGCTATCTGTATAAAATATGCTGGCCTTAAGATAAGTAATGTCCTATTAAGATAAGTGTCATTAACTATAAAATATTTTCACCTCGCTCGAAATGGTGTACTTGCATAAACAACATAAGTTATAAATAAACAAAAGATTAATTTGTTACAAGATATAAAACAAATTTGTAACATTTTTCTCTGCATCATTTTTAACGAAGTTTAAGAATTATAAAAAGCTATACTTTTCTGTTTTAATCGTGGTATAAAGTAAATTGGAAAACAACGCCGAACCTTGGCAGCTCGGATCGATAGAGCCTTGAACTATGACCGCGAGTTTCAGAAAGAATCACTTGAGCAATTCTGTGTAATGTTTTGTAATTTTATTTATATATGTAATTCATATTTTATATCTATTACACGTTTTTAATTATAAATATATAACACTTTCATATCAAAAAGTATAGAAAAAAAAATTGTGTCATTTTTTGTTTCACATTCTCATTAGAAACTAGTTTTCTTTGATGAAATTAATTCATTATAGGAAAGCTTTTACAGTTACGCGTATTAAAAAGATGGCTATGTGAATTTTTGATGTCTCGCAAGTCGCTGAATAATGGCTGCATTTTTTGTAATAAAACATAAATATATTGCTGAAAGCGCACTAATGCAAATTTAATTTTCTCAAACCTATGTATGTAATTTCCGGTGGTTTTATCTTACGTAACTGTCAATTTATGAAACCAATAACAACCAGTACAGGTTAATTGAACTTCGAAATGTGCTCAAGCCTTCCAAGCTTTTTACGTTAATTGAAAAGTCAGTAACGGCGCCAGAAAAGATAATTGGATAATTTCAACAGATCCACTGGTAGTGTAGAATTTATTCTTTAACGTCGTATGTACCTACTGCTTATTGGACTAAAAGCAATTTCGTACAAAAGTAAATATAGAATTTATTTCGCTTTCATATGTGAGTATATACAATCCTATCTATCTATGTTACCTTTTTGCGACCACACTCTTCTAAGCATAATGTATTTGTATCTAGTATTACGCTGAAAACGATTCTGCGAATCACTTCACTAGATAACAAATACTTATGATAGTGGTCGATCGACCTGTTTACTATGTGACTTCTTATTATTAGATAATACTAAATTTAATAGGATTATTTCTTCAATCTAGATCGAGAAATTGACTAGATTTCTTCTTAAGTGTATTTCAGATCATTCTTTAATAGATGAAAATTAACAAGTGATTAAATAATTGAATTTATAATATGATACTTATCTTCTTAAATACAGAATATCACATTGTGTTCTTAGGTGAGAAAATAAAAGAAATTTCAGTAACATAGCTCATGTATCCAAGTATCGTTTTACTGCTAATATGCTCAAAAATTAATAGTAGATTTTTTTTTTTATTCAGCGCAATCGCAATCTAGATTTAATTTATTTTATGTCATGGTCAGCTATGATAAAACAAGGGTTTATACTTACTGATAAAATTATTACTGTAGGTACAAAATACCTATGTAAATATATGAATAATATGGATAGAATAAATCAGTAAATAATAAAACTTACCTTTTATATTAATTAAATCTCTTAATTAAATATAATAAAATATCCTTTTCAATGGTTGATAGAGTAGCATACAACTTTATAAAGCTTGTATAAATAGTCATTCAAATACTGTGTGTTGGAAGTGGAACACATGTACATTGTATTATAATATTCTAAGACAATAACTACAGTTGCCGCGCGCGCGTTTACTATGTACGGAAAAACGGTGAAAACTCAAACTCACCTGCGTGGGGAGGACAGTCTCCCGGCCCAGGGGTATCGACATTTTGCTAGCGGCGCCGCCGGCCGCGCCCCGGCGCCCGCCCGCGCCGCACCATCCACCGACCCGACACTACGGGCCCGCGCGCCGCCCTCGCCCTACAGACGCCTCGCACCAACAAGAAAAACACTTTCCTGAGACCAACGATTAAACGACTTCCTTTATCACCATGAGACCATCAGTTAAAATTTTCTTATATCACAATATATTTTTTATTTTCCATCAAGGTGTAGATATCACAAAAAAATCCGGAAAAAAAGGCGAGACAGTAAAACGACAACGCAATGATGACACCGGACCGACACCCGCCCCGATAGCTGCGCGCGTTCGACTGTCGACTGTCGTGTCGAGTGTCGAGCAGCGCGATAGAGCGCCGAGTGGCCGCGCACAGACGCACGCTGCACAGCCCACCCCGCGCCGTACCCGGTACCCGATACCCGGTACCCGGTACTCGGTACCCGCACGCATGGGGTCCCTGCCCGTCCCCGGCCGCACGGACACGTGCCTCGGCCACGGGCGTAGTGCGATTATCGAGCGCGAGTACACATGCGCATTTCCCCGCACTATTTGTGGCCCATTCATTTAAAGGTATCGCATAGCACAATATACTCGTACCTACACCTGAGCAAATATTATGACTCTACAATGGAAGCGTTGTTTCTAAATGCTTAAACAATTAGCCCGCCATCGATGTTCTTAGTATATCGACTAGTTCTTACAATAAAATATGTTGAGTTATAGAACAAATATACTTGTTAATTCGATATGATATGTATATAGTGAGTGTTATTGTTAATTTGCTTGAAAAGAAAATATGGAAAATTTAAATTTATTTTTTTTTAATATTAGTATGAGAGAGCTCATATACAGGTACATGAAAGCTTTTGAAATTGTCTGATATAACTATAATAAAAATTTTTATAAAATATAATATGATTAAAAAAAATGTCTTTAAATATATAAAAATGTTTGCTGATTTAAAAATAAAGACCTATTTATTGACCAGGCAACCTCTTTAACTAATGTAGCAAGATATAAGGTCGTGGGAAGGGTGGTAAGGACTGAGAAGTGGTTATGCGTAGGCGCTTCTCGAGGTAAACTCAGTTCAGGTAGTTCGCCCACTTTTCCTTTCTGCTACGTTCACCGCTCCAGATTACGTCATTCATCGGATATTAATAAAACTACAGTACGGTTAACAAATCGTGCCACCCTGAAGTTAGCTGTAGACGGCTGCGCAGATTCAATTTTAGATTTTTTTTTACTTTTGAATATTTTATTCTCGAGTGAACTATGCACATAAGTTCAGACAACCTAACTTCAAAGCGGCCACGACTTGTTGACCGCACTGTACTACCTACTTATCAAGTATTTCGTAGGTGGCCATACTCAATAATAGGTATATTTAGATATCTTACAATAATTATTACAAATGTTGTTTAAAGCATCTCAAATTCAAGTTTAACTTTGAAAACAAGAGGACATGTTAGTTAAAGTCTTAAGAGATTTGATGAATTGGTCATGTAAGGGATGGTCTAGTAAGCCAGTTAAACAGAAATATGTATAAGATAGAACATATCCGTTAAAAAGCCTAACATTCCAATGATATAATATTATACCTATTTTTATTGGTTTGTAGATGCAATAGATAAATAAATAGTAGAAATAAAAACAACAGCTTCACGATGTATCCCGCACACAGCAAGGTAGGCAGAGGGAACCTAGTGTTAAGACACTCCGTTCCCCACTTTCTGCCGAATTCTGGAGGCACTGGGTGTTGAGTGGCAGAACTCAACGCCGCGCTTAAGTAATAAGTGCGCTGCGCCACGACTAGCCACAAAACAACAGGATTTTATTTAATTGTCTTTTCTTCATAGAGATAAATAAAACGTCAAATTATAGATAAAATTAAGATTAAAGTCACTCGGTCAATAAAATCCAAATTTATAACAAACTTGTTTTTATACAAAAGTTAATGATTCTAAATTTTCACATTGCAAACGTAATGCAGCTGTTTTAATATATTCATATTTTCTTATGATGTGTCTCGGTGGCCTGAAGAGTAATTTATGTAAAATTTATTCCTTTATATCTATAACTTTAAAATAAGTACAACATTTACTTACTACTTTTGAAAAAAAACTAAACAGAGAAATATTTTTATAGAATTCAATTACTAGAGATAGATTTTCATTAGTATTGAAATAAATGTAGAGCTTGTTATAAAAATATTTAACAAATTTTGTGTACGTTGTACTTGTATTTCGCCCTCAGCAGAGTAGGCAGATGGAACCTATTGTTAAGACATTCCGTTTCTCACTCAGCGAATTTTTTGAGGCATTGCGTGTTGAATATCGAAACTCTTCTTTTGCCTTGGTGCCAGAGCGAATAAATGAAAATATTAATAAATAATTATTAATTCCTTCGAGTCGATATCGATCACACAACTGTCGCGTTACAGTCACACCCTTCTGCTCCTGCGCCACGACAGCCTTATTTTATAGAACTAAATATAATATCAAATTTCAAAGACAAAATTGCATAGACAGGCAGAAAAGTAAGTTCTAGGTATATTCACATAGGTACACGTACGAATACGCACTCTAAGCATTTTATATTGCAACAGTTTTTATATAATAGCACTCTATATTTTAATTGAACATACTAACCTGCACAGCCCCCACATTCCCCTCAAACATCGTCCATCTTCCGTAAGTCGTCATCTCTTCACATCAGCTCTTCCAGACACTGATTTCTTCGATAATCACTATACAATATTATAACGCAAATTAAAGGCGTCAGGAAGTCTGAAAGGCAAGTTTACTACTGCACCGCAATGTGACACACCAACAAATAGGCTTTTTAGTGCTTATTAGCACAAACTGTGCATATCGTTCGACGGCCACGGACCGGTACGGAACATGTCGCAGATTGAAATTGATTGCCTCTCTCAAGTCATATTCATTGACGTGATTGAGCCGATGGATGAAATGGACCTTGTGAGGTTATTAGTTATTGTTATTGTAGCAAAACGTTCGTAGCGGCAATCGAATCATTTCTAGTGTGGGAGTTTGTGAAATAAGCGGACAGCTTACTATGACACATATATAGGATTTTCAAATATTAAATTCGTACGTTTAATCTTCAAATTCGCATTTTTATAACTCAAATACATGTATGTTAAACAGATTTAAATTTCCATTTGTAATTAAAGTATATTAGTATTAAAAATAATATTATAATATAATATTGAGGCCAGTCATGGAGCTGAGGCACAAGCGTGCAGCTGTCAAGGCGTCAGGTTGTGTGTTCGATTTCCACTCGAAGAAATAGATTATTTATTTTTTTCATGTCCTCGCTTCGGTAAAGAGGCATAGCGCACAATGCCTACATAATTCGGCAGACACTAGGTTCCAGGTTCCCTTGGCTTCCCTGCTACACAGTAGCAAGCAAGGTAAGAAAGATAAATTGAGGCCGTCGTGACACCGTGGCACAGCGTGTCAAGCGCTATAAACGCGGCGGTTGTGTGTTGATCCATCAGCCTTTCAATGTCCTCAGCTGGACATAGGCCTCCCCTAATTTTGAATCCAGCAGATTGGTTCACCTGGTTTGAGGGCGGCCTGTACTCCTTTTGCCGAGACGTGGTCGATTCCCACTTGGGAAAATTATTCAATATTTTCATTTCCTCGCTCTGGTAATAAGACAAAGCGATACCAATTTGATATAAGTAAAAAAATATATCTATTTATAAAAGAAATTATATGTGTACAAATTATTTCATACTTTTAATAAATAACCACTAAAGCATTAATTATCTAATAGAATCTTTATTCTTAAAATAATAGGGAATGTTCTTTCTATTTTTTTGTCGAACTTGAGGTTAATATTAAATTGATTGCCTACTACTACTATACTATATAAATATTTGGTCGAAGACTAGTAGATAGAAAAAAAACAAATTTAATTCGTGCAATTTTTGTAACTGGCGTATCCGTCGTTAAATTGTATAGCAATTATGTACAAATTTCAAATACACTATAAACAATTAATACGTTCAAATATCTCAAGTAGAAGTAATTTGATAAACGAATTACCGACACCATTACGATTTAAATGTTTAAACATATTTTTGTAATATTTTTAGAACATTAATTCTATTTTCTAATAAAAAAATTTGTTAATAGTAAATTTAATTCTGAATTACTAAAACGTTTTTTAAGCTACAATAAAAATACCGTTAGTTTATCTAAGTTATTACTTATTATAATTTTAAAAAATAATAATGAAACTGCATGTTTAGTTTAATTTACAGTATTTAATTGAAATCACACTATAAGATTCACAATATGGCGTGTGAGGTAAGCAGTGATAGAAACTTATCGGTTGCTTCGTCTGTTTAAGCGCAAGTCTCTCTCAATCTCGTATTGACGTACGTCTGTCCTCTCCAAGAAGTCTCGACGACCCAAAAATCTAAAATAAAATTACAAATTGTTTTAATTTAAAAATTGTCTCACATATATATAGCAGGGTATACAGAGGAAACTTATTAGACACTCCGTTGCCCAAGCTCCGTTCGCGGAATTTTTGAGACATTGCGTGACGACTGGCGGACCTCAACGCCGCACTTTATCTTGTTATTCACAAAATGAAAATAATTAAATTTCCAGAGTGGAAATTTAACCCACAACCGTCTCGTTTATAGCCGCTGCACCACGTCAGCACGGCTAAACAATTAAATTATTTGTTTTCATAATTTTATACATATTACAACGTTTTATGAATCATTATCGCCACTTAGATTAAGTGGTTTCTGTTTTCATTGAAATTATTTACTTAAAGTTTTAATTTCCATCTTACAGTTCGTTTTAATGTTTACTACCAAGTACCAACCCAGCTTTTCCTTTATTGTGACTGACAATTTCTTCTTCAATGCCCTCTTCCTTTTTATATGTATCCCAGTCCAGCTTTGATTTTTCTAATGTAGAAAGTTTGTTCTTCTTATTTAACTGGCCCAATACATTTGTCAATCCTGCACCTCGGCTACGGGATGGTCCTTCACGTTTGCTCACTGTATAAGAATATTTTTCTTTATAATATTACATACAGTAAATGAGATAAAAAAATTAATAAAAGATAATGGACAGTTAGCGCCCGTGTGCAATGAAACCCTGGCGCCCCATAGGCTTATTTCGACACAATAGGTTAAGCCGCCCCTGATGATCATTAATACTAACGGTTATGCTTAAAAATAACGTAATAAGATCTTTCATTTTCGTCATTTTAAATGAAGTTCTTTAATAGGATTTATCGCAAATATTTATTTCTTAAAAAAAAATTTTGTAAAACAAGCTGGTCTTGGCGCATGACAATCGTGCGACTGTATAGGCAACAGGTTGTGGGTTCGATTTCCATTACAGTTATTGCAATATTTAATTTTATTTCTTCACTCTGGTAACGAGAACAAAGCACGGCGTTGAGTTCCGCCACTCAACCAAAATTCGGCGGAAAATGGAAAACGGAAGTGTCTTAATGAGAACGGCGAGTCTTAACTCCCCCACCTACTCTGCGGGATAAAATGTAAAGGCAAAAAAAAATATATTCAAAAAATACCTGTGGTTGGAGTATCAGCTGTTTTTATTTTCTCTTTAATAACATTATTTTCAACAACTATTGTTTCACCGGCAAACTCAAATATTCGTTTCTCTCTTTCTTCATTGTCTTGTTTTTCTTTTATATTTTTGTTCGGAGTGATATTACTACATTCTAGGGTTTGACTTTTTTCTTCAGAAATAATGTGGTTCGATTCTTTTGACGTGGATTTCGGTTTTGTATCTGTACCTTCTAAAAATTTTGCCCATAGATCATCTTCTCGTTTTTTATCCTCCACAGTGTTTAATTTTGGTGGAGAATCGCATTTCTCTTTAGATTTACAGACAGTGTCTTCAGTGGCATTATTTGTTTTTATTTTCTTTTTACCTTTTACCGGTGTTTGCGATTTTCTCTTTTTAGTGTTGTGTTCGAGTTCCTTTTCATACTGTATATCAACCTCTTCGTCGGCAGACTCTTCCTCCGAAACCTGCTCTGGCTCTCCAGGAACATAGTCATCATCACTTTCACTTCCAGAAGACATCTAAAATTTTAAGAATTGCTTACATAAAATTACCGAAATAAAAGAATATTAGAGTAAATTCTGGTTCAGACGCCATCGTGAAGTGGTCTTAGTCTTTAAAAGCGGCGGATGTGGGAACCACTTGTGACAACGTATTATTTTCACTACCTCGTTCTAGTAACATGATAAAGCACGCCATTGAGTGAACCACTGAAAATGCAATGTCTCCTAGATTGGAGAAAATGAGTGTCTTAACACTAAGTTTCCTCTGCGTACTGCGCATATAGAAGCATATGCGATAAAAAAATACAAAATGAAATGTCATATAAAATTGAAACCTTTTCAAATATCTATTATAAATTGATTAATTCCTATTTAATACATGATGAAATTTTGTTATATCAGAAAACAACAATTACATAAATATAATTATCTAAACATGTTATATTTCCCCATACTTACTCTATTTGCTGATCAACGGTGACTTTCATTATTTTAGAGAATAAAAAGGTTACAAAAAAATTATTTTTAATACTAGATAATACTGGAGTCCCATAATATTTATAATTTGATCCTAATAAATTTAATTAAAGGTATAAAATAGAGACCGCCGTGGCGCAGGGGCACAAGGGTGTGACTGTAACGCGACGACTATGTTTGATCTCCACTTGGGGGGAATGAATTATTATTTATTAATATTTTCTTCGCTCTGACACCAAGGCAAAAATCTCGGCATTGAGATCAGCCACTAAACACGCAATGCCCCGACAAATTCAGCGGAAAGTGGAGGACAGAGTGGTTTAACACTATTCCCTCTATCTACCCTATTATATACGGAATACAGCGTGAAGCTGAATGTATAACATAAGTACAACTAAAAAAATACAACTTTTTGTTAAAAATTATGTATTTTAAATGACTTAATACCAGAATAAAACTAAAAGACAAATAGTAAAATAGATAGACCTATTTTAAAGCATATTTTTTTATTAAAATAAACTTATTTATAAGGAGTGATTGTTTATTTAATATATTATAAATATTACAAACTAATTTTTTTCAACAACACGTTTCTTATTTCTATTTTTGTTCTTTACATTTGATACTTCATAAAAGTTGCTTCCGGTTTTAGTACGTTTTTGAGCTCTGTCTAATGCTCTCCTTTGCTTAGCTGTCATTTTGGCTTTTAAATTTTTCAATGAATCATTTCCCTTGTGTTTCTTTCCTGTAGGCAGCATTTCTTCCACTGTGAATGTGCCACTACTGGCCTCCAACCTTTTCCTCTTCAATTCTTTGATAGTTTCAGCATCATTTGTCAGGTGATCTTCAACATCGCTACATACATTTTCAGTGTCACTATAAAAATTGCTTATATCTGAGTCTGTGTCATCATTCAATTCATGTTCTTTATTAATACTTTCAATGTTTTCTGCACTATCATTCTCTGTTTTATTTTCATCATTTTGCTCATCAATTCCTTGCAATTCTTCAGGTATAATAATGTCATCTAAAGGTTTTACATCATCTACATTGTCAAATTGCAAACCAACTCGAATTTTTGCAAAGTCTTGTGCAATAATTAATTTATTGATTGTGAGTGCCTGCTGATTGCATTCATTGTCATCTTTTAATTCTAAAGGATTTGATTCTTCAGACTTTTGCTCTTCTTTTTCATCATTTACATTTTTAGTGTCTACTTCTTTATTTTCTGTACTTTCTTGTTGCTTAGTCAAGGGCACTTCAAAACCCTCTGGGGCCACATAAAAAGGTAGTTTACCTCTCTGCCAATCATTAAGCACCATTTTAGCTACTTGACTTATATCAGGTTCTCCCTTTTTTAATAATTTACCAGTTCTTGCTGCCATTTTTTCTAAAAATTCTGTAGCATTATTCCAACCTTCTACTTTATATGTTTTTATTAAATATTCTTTTCGAACTCTTTTTATTACTTCTTCAATGTAATCTTCAGGATTTTGCACTAATTCAACTCTAACAACTCCTTTTAAAACTTTCTCAGTATCAGTTTCTGCAGAAGGATACACAATACCTGGACAATCAATTAGGAAAATTCTTCTCATTAATGTAATATATTGCCAAACTTTTGTTTCACCAGCAATAGGTGCAACTTTGCACACTTTCTTAGCTCTAAGTGTGTTTATAACAGATGATTTGCCGACATTTGGATAGCCAATTAGCCCCACACTTATTTGTTTCTTATCTATATGCAATTTTGCAAATTGTCGCAATAAGTTTATAAGAGATCCTTTTCCAAATGGATGAGTCATTGATGCATGAAAAGCAACAGTGGGATATTCGGCACTGAGAATAGCAACCCATCTTTGTGTCACCCAGTTTGGAATAAGGTCAACTTTATTTAAAATAAAAATCAAGTGTTTATGTGGCTTTTCTTCTCTAAGAAATTTTTCAACATATGGACTTCTTGTACCCATAGGATCCCTTGCATCCAAAATCTGTAATAGCACATCAGATGAATCAATGACTTTGTACAATTCATTCCAAATCCTTTTGCTCATACCAGCACCAAATATCCATTCTCTTTGACCATCTTTCATTCCACTGTCTTCACGTACTCTATCAACATCTTTATTTTCGTCATATTTTTCTGCATTCTCTTCAACAGCCTTAGATAAAGTTTCTAAGTCATTAAACTTCAAATTCACTCGTTTTCTTTGTTTTTTTGGACCAAATGTCTTATCGAAACCTTCAGTATCTAGTAAATGAACTCTAGCATGCTTTGCTTTTTCATTAAGAAGTGTTATTGGTAAGTTTGTAGGCTTCATTATTACTTGATAAGGATTTTTCACAGCTGCTCCAAACTCCTCTTGAAATTTTTGTAAAGCACTTTGTGATATAACTCTAGAGTTTCCGAACCATTTTTGGTTAGGCTCAACTCGGGCTCGTGTACCTGATGGTAGCCAACCTTGAAATGGTGCTGGAGTAAGGATTTTTCCGGTTTTATCTCTTTTAGCTTTAAAATTACGGTACATTTGAAGACGCTTAATAGTTCCTTTGGTTCTAGGCTTTCCCACTCCTTTTAGGCCTTCTGTTGGTCTCTCAGGATTCATAGAATGTCCCGATTTATTAAACCCCTCTTTTCGGGGGGCACCCGGAGTAGATCTTACTTTACCCATTTTTAATTATTTCTTGATATCTTAATTCTTAATCCCAAACCTCTACATACACGAGGATCGACACAACTATTGAAGAACGATAATTTTAAGGTTATGTACAAAAGACATTTGAAACATTTTTATGACAGCATTAACCGCACTAACTTCACACTATTGGTGATTTGAGTTTTATATACAATTCTAAAATATACTTACATTAAGAATACTTTTTTGACCTTTTTACACAAACTGTATCTTTAATATGTACGGAACAATATTATAACCACCAGGAAGTTTTAAAATAACATGGTTACAAAGGCATACATAAAATTCTTAAGTTATCGATATCGAGCTTTATTGACTAACTTCAGAACTTGTTTCTTTTTTTTTATTTTATTTGCTTTCAATTCTAGGATTTGAGTATTATTTTTATACTGTCAATCGAAGATGCGGAAAAAAGTTTTAAGATATAAATTAGAAATACATTTCTAAGAATAGCATGAAATAATTAGTTAATATTTCAACAAATTCTTGAAAATTTCTGTTACCTACGTAATAGTCATTAACTTATTTTTTTTCTCATTATTGTTGAATTAAAATATATATCCCATTGCATAAATAAAAAATAATAAAAAAAAATATAAGGTGTACCTTATTATGTTTTTATTTATTTCTATTCTATATCCTTTATTATCGGTCTATACACTTATTAATTTCATTATAGTAATGAAAATTTAAATGTCAGTAACATTAATGTAAATGTCAAAAAATTCACAGGAAATGTCAGAGCAGTTTGTTGAAATTCGTTTTTGTCGATAATACTGCACAAAAATATCTTTATTTGTATATTTTTTATACCTAGAACAGAAACATACATATATTTATAATGAGTATGACATAGATTTTATATAATAGTGATAAACAGCAAACCTTTTCAATACTTCTTTTCTTCTGTATAATCAAGAAATTTGTGAACAACGGCCCCGATGCCTGACTGTATCGAAATTTCAAAGACAACATGTATGACATGTTGTCTGAATTTCGAGTGTCAGAATTTGATTCGTTTGTGGATATATTAAGATTGACTCCAGGTGATCCATTAGATACATTTGGTGAAATGTGGTATCCAGTGTTTCTTTGGTCGTTGTGCTCATCTGTGTTTGTACATACGTGTGCAGCCCTCGTTGCCTTTGGTACTCTTAGAAAGCATAAATATGGTAAATTTTTTCCAGTGCTATTAATTGTGATGGGTGTAGTGAGCCCTGTGACCTCAGGTGTTGCAAGTAGTGCTGCTATTGCGTTTATTTACCGAGCTGCTAACTTAGCCATGCCTCCTATACATGCTATGATATGGGGTATAGGACAGACTTTACTAGGAGCTGGTATTGGATTCACACGAATTTTAGCCACATTGTAGTAAAATAATCATTTTACTGCAGTATAGTTTTACAATCATTAACACAAGTTAGTTATACATAGGTACATTTTCAGCTATGTCAATTATGATAATATAGACGTGTGGTGGTAAGATCTTAAGTAATGGTGCTGATTATGTATGATTTCATCATACAACATGTTTGTATGTCAAAATTGTAATATATCAACAAAAAAAATACTCATAAAATTTGTATAATCACTTGTTAGTGAGATAATGTATACTTATTACATGTATATGGTATGCTTAAATTTTGTTTCCCTTGTACACATATTCTAAGGATGATAAATATTATGAATTGTATATTCAGGCAGTTATGGCACAAAGGTGTATAACTGTAAACACTACAGTTGTGGGTGCAGGTTACTTTAGGGAGTGAATTATTTCCAGTTCTTGATTCTGCTAACAAGACAAGACATCAGGTTGAGTTTCTTCACTCAACATGAAATATCTCAACCAGTCTATATACGGGGTAAAGAAAAATATTATTATTATATACATTTAAATGGTTCCAGGTTTTATAGATATCAATTTTGTAGTTGTGGTGTTAAAGTAGAATGGTGGCCAGCAATGTATATGTATAAAAATATTTGATTATTAATTATTTAAGATCCTCTTTGTAAATACTTAATTTATTTTAAATCTTGACTGAAGCTAGAACCAACAAAGTGCTTTTGCAGTAACTTTTTAGAATTGTTAAAAATTAGTTATGCATTCCATATCATGTTTTTTTAAAATGTATCTCATTAATGTTTCATATTTGTTGAAAATTTAAGGAACTAAACTCATTAATTATTTATAAATATTAAGAATATCATAAGACTATTCTTAGCATACAAATGTAATGAATAGTTTGTTCATTAGTTAGGAGACCCACCGACATTTGAATCACATTTTGTTTACAATTAAAATATAGCTTTATAATTGTGTGCAATTATTTTTTTCTGTATGTACAAAGTAAAAAATTTGGCAATAACATTTTAAGCAAATTAACTGATGTAAATTAAAAAAATATTTTATGTATGTGTATATCAGATTTTTATCTTTCATTAATTGTACTTACTGAGTACTTTTGTCCTTAGTTACCAGCTACCTCCATGTTTTAATTTTTATTAAATTCAATTGTAAGTAATAGAACAAATACATGTATGATAATAATAAACATTAATTACTAAAGCATTGTAAAATAATACTTTCAATATTTAAAGATGGATAAAGTTGCACTAATGATAGAAAAATATTTTAGAAAGTGTATAAAAATTTGAATGTAAAGATATATTAAAATCTGTACCTATAGAAAAGTACAAGTTGGAAGGTAAAACAATAAAATTATGTTAAATAACATAATTTTATTTTTAAACTGGGCTAAATACTTAGAATGTTTTTTTACAGTCTATACCTCTAGTTTACTGAGAATTCTAAATAGAATATTAGAAAATGTACATTTAATCAGAGTGTGTAGATAGTTAACATAAGTATAGTTGCTTAAAGATTATTAAATTATATATCTGTTAAATTACATTTATATAACAAAAATGTATAATAACTTTTGCATTGTATATTATAATGGGAAGGAAATAAACTTGGTTTTCTTATATAAAATGTTTTGTCTTTATTAAATTTATTATGTCAATTGTCAATATTTACATTAAAATATACAGATATTCAAAATTGAATGGAAAGACCTCTCCAAAAAAGAAGAGCATTTAGTTGATTTTTAGTTTCTTAATTATTGACAGACCCTTAATACATTTGTTTAATTTCCATAATATCAGTTTAAGAGGTGCTTGTATCTTGTCTTGGCAGGAAGGCAGTCTTGTCTTTCAAAATTATAAAGTACTACTATGAGGATATTTTGAATATTTCTTATGATCATTATATCTATCACTGTCATCATCTTCATGACTTAACTCATGAATCGTTCCCTCTAACATCAAGGGAATTTCCAAATTTTGTCTAGCCAGAATACTCTGAAAAGAAAAAGCAATGTTTAATATTTTAATTTTTTGAGAATTTTTAATGATTCCCTACTTAACCCTACTAAAAAGGACAAAGTTCAAAAATATATAAAAGTATTACCTCACCAATCGTGGATTCACTTGAAAGTCTATTAACACATTCATGCAAGGATTGAGTCTCAGCTGTAGCATCCTGTAATGCTAATTTTAGCTCTACAATTTCTTTTCTCGCATTAGACAATAATTTTTCAGAAGTTATCAAATTATCTTTTAATTCTTCCTTTTCCATTTCTAATTTCGATTTAACATTAGAAAGCGATTTAATTCTATTTTCATATAGTTTTAATTCTGAATCACTTTCCTCTAAATTTGTTGTAATAACTTTTTCACTTGACTGAAAATTATTACACATTTGTTTTAGATACAAAATATTTTGCTCAAGAATTTTTTTCTCTTCAGTTATTAACCTTATTTCATTTTGTAGAGAATTTATTTTACATGTTAGAGTAGCAATTCGTGCTGCTTGACTGTCAATTATATTATCTTTGTCAATAATTTTTTCATCAAGAGTTTGAATTTTATTTACATATGTTTGTAGTTGTAATGTTTTTGATGCAGATTCACTCTCAAGAGAATGGTTATTATTTTCTAATATATTTGCTTCTACAGAAAGACTTGCAAATTGTTCTAACATGTCAGACCTCTCTGCTTCCTTTTGTGACAGCAGCTCCTCAATTCTCCTTATTTCAGCTACATAATGTTGTAATTGTTGTTTTAATCCATCTACATCTTTTCTAGATTTTTCTAATTCTATTTTTGTAATTTTTAAAACAGCATTTGCATCAGCTAAGCTGCTTTGTAAGTGTTTATTTTCTATAATTGCAGTATCATACTGATTAGTTATTCTTGATATTTCTCCATTTAAAAATGTTATTTGTGATTCGTGGTCCACAACTTTGTGGGCATTTACTTTATTAAGATTAACCTGTCTTTTGAGATCACAAATTTCATTTTCTAATTTACTGATATCATATGATTGTGATTTTAGTTTTTGCTCTAGGATACTAATATTTTCCGTTTTATGATCTAATTCTAAAATCATTTTATCTCGCTCTTTATCTATGATTTTTATATTGTCTATTAAATTTAATTTGTCATTTTTGAGTTTCATTACTTCAGATTGTAATTCATGACATTTTTTTTCTAAACCATCTATAGTGTCCTTTGACATACTAAGCTTCTTTTGAACTGATAGAAGTTCTCCTTGAATCTCTGTAGTACTTCGTTCAGTTTCTAATTGTATATTTTTTATTTGATTAGCAAGAGTTTTTTCTCTTATAAAATCGGTTTGCATTTTCTTCATTTGTTCTCTTAAAAAACTACATTCATCTTTTAATTGTTCAGTAGATACTTTTTCTGTCCTATTTGTCATTTTATACGAACAGTTTTCCTCTTCTAATTGTTCTAGTGCTTTCTGTTTACAAGCTAAATCCCACTTTAACTTATCAACAAGTTCCGAAGCATCTCTATAACGCATATTGTATTCTTGTTTATCTTTTTGTAACAACTGTATTTCATGGGACATTTCTTCAATTTTTTCATTAAGCCTTTGGATGTTTTGTTTTCGAGTATCATCAATTTTGTCATATGTTGATGAATTAAGAGTCTTATACTGACTCAATTTTTGACTCAATAAAATATTTTCTTTTGATAATTCAGTATTTTCTGCATTTAAATGAGATATTATATCTTTATAGGTAGTTTTGTCATTGTCTCCTTTATATATTGCTATATTCTTCAATTCTTCATTTTCTTTCTTTAACATTAAAACTTTTTGTTCACTTTCACACAATTTTATATGTAGATCTCTTAGGAAAAGTGTTCCAGATGTATCTGCTGATGATGTGTTACATTCTTTTTCTATATGGCTGTTTTTACAAAAGAGATTTAGAGCTTCAGCTAACTTATCTTGGATATTTAGTATGTAAGTCTCATATTTCTTTCTTTCATCTTCAAAAAGTTTTTTTAATTCATCCTTCACTTGACATTCCGTATCTATACTAAATTTATTTTTAAAACAATTATTTACTTCAGAAAGTGACACAATTTTTTCTTGCAAGCTTTTGTTTAATTCTATTATTTTTTTTATTTCTGTTTGTAATGTTTCTTTTTCTTTTAATGCTACATTTAAACAATCCTGGATTGTTGGTGAAGTATTGTTGGAAAGCCTTTGTAATAGCTCTCTTTCTAGTTCAGATTTTTTAAAAGTAAGCTCATCAACTTTATTTCGCATAAAATTAACATCATTTACCATAGATGCTAGTCTTTTATTGCAATCTTCTTCTACTTTTAAAGCTAATTTGTCAACTTTTTGTAATTCTTCTTGAAGATTTTTATTTTTATCTGCTAAAGATAAAGCACGAAGCATGGCTTCATGTTGTTTTTCTAGACTTTTCTCTAATTCCTTTTTCATATCTTGGTTAATTGTTTCGAGTTCTTTTATTTGTTTAATTAGGTTTTGTATCTTTTCACTTGGTTTCTCACTATAGAAATCTTTATGAACTGCAGAGGAGGGTCTACCACCTTCTAGAAAAATTTTTAGTCTGACAATTTCATTGTCCCTATGTTCTATTTGACACTTAAGTAATTCAATTTCATCAATATATTCATTATTTTTTTCTTGCAATGCTTGTACTGTCTTATTAGTCTCAGTCCACTTTTTCTCCATTGATGAATATTTTTCAGTACAATCACATGGCTTACTTGCAAGAATATCTCCTCCATCCTTCCTTTTGCTCTTGTTACGACTGCTTAATGTTTCTGCACAAAGACCTCTTAAACTCAAGTCTCTTAAATCACATTGCAGTTTACTAATTAAAAGTTCTTTTTTATTAACCTCGTCGTTTACACATTTAAGACGTCTTTTGCTGTCTTTGCTTATTTTAAGATATTGTTCTTTTAATTGTATAATTTCTGTATGGAGCCTATTATTTTCTTCAATAAGTTTAGCATTATCACATTTATAAGGTTCTGCTTCCATCATCAGAGCATCTCTTTGTAAGAGAGCTTCTTTAGATAACTCCATGTAATGCTGTAAACTACGCGTAGTTTGTAATAAATCAGCAAGTATACATTCTACTAAAGAGACGGCATCTACCGGTAGGATATTGTTGTAGCCCAGCTGTTCAAGTTTTCTTTTTAAGTTAAAATATGGTTCACCCATTGTGAAATAAAATAGGGTTAATCTTAAAAGTAGATATAAGATATGTCTCTGAAAGAATATAAATTCTTATTTGTTAACACACGCATATAGTAGAATAATACATTGTTATGGAATTAATTATATTGAATATATGACTAAGTTATAGAAAGTTTAAAAAATTTAATTTGTCTATATTATATTTACTGTTAATGTTTTGACTTTTGTCGTTTGAAATAATATACTTTGACAATGACATGTTCTATTAGACATGGGCGTTTTGTAACGTAATCGGTTTCAGAAACTGCTTCCGAATCGATTAATCGCATAACTAATTTCGGGGACAAGCATAACCATTATTTCACATACGTAGTTTCGGACAGTAAGCAGTATCACATTTGTCAAAAGCAGATTCAGTACAACTAACTTATTTCAAATAGATTATATTATAAAGTAGTCATGTCAGTTACATCAATTCTAACATAGTTGCATCTCGCTCTATCTAACTACCCCTCGAACGAAAAGAGAGACAGCAATAGATTGATTTTGTAAGCATTGCACAATATTTTCATATCCATTCTTAGAACAAGAACGTGTGAAAATTACACACATCATGAATAGAAAAAGTGATGCTAAAAATTAAAATTAGCTAATGCATAAGTTAAATTCTATGGAATTAATAATAACAATTATGAATATTTTATAATAGTTAAATTCAAAAAAGCAACCTAATTATAAATAAAGATTATTATTATTAAATAATTTATATTTTTAAGTGAATATAGCTTAAAAAAATATATAATTATGAAAAAATCAAATACAAATAATCAACATAAATTTTTTTTATTAAAAAAAATCCAATTTTTTTACTTTTGAATTAATTATATCTCTTTAAATTTTAAATATATCGTTGCACATATGTTTACAGATTATATTTTTAAATATTAAAATTCTAGGAATTATGTCTAAAAGACGTTACGACCCACGTTTATGTTCTATTATTATTTTATATTTATGGTTCAGCAGTTCAGCACTACAGAGTAGGGATTCGCTCCGACCTGATACTTGTGTGAATCGATAGAGATTACACGATTCATTCGATTTTAGTATACACGTATAATGAGTACCGGATCGAAAAAAAAATCCTAATATATAATCGGATAGCGTAATTATTGATCAAGAAGAAAGAGAACAAAACTAGAAAGAAGAGTGTTGTTAGAGTTGACAATTGACAAAAGCCTATGAGCAGTATGCTGTTGGCCCTTCTGGCCTCTACTACAGCGTCACCGAGCTTTGGGAGACCAAGCTAGAAGAGCTCTGACCTTAGCTTGGTTACCGTGGAAGGCACCAACATATGAAACCATATTGTCGCAAGGGTCTCCTTTGAGACTCGTACCGCGACTTGCGTACACGTTTGTAGTGGGTGACTTTGCTTCGCTCGGCCCGAGCTGGGCCTACTGGGTAGGGCTCTTGATGCCCTTTTCGGTTTTTAGTTGCGGGCTTCTCTCGCGCCGAAGCGCGATTGGGCCACCGAAAAACTGGGACCTCGTCTCGGGAACGGTGTGTGTGGCAATAGTACATATTTAGGGCCGTTCGCTTTAGTGATGGGGTCAGCGTCATCGGTTAATGGTATAGTCCAATAAGTACTTTATATATATACTTGACAAGCTGATTTATTTATTTTAAGAAAATAATACCAAATAATACCCGCTGAAATTATTATGTATTAAATATAAAAAGTAATTGACTGGTTGTGGGTTCGATCCTCACTCAAGGATATGAAATATTTATTTAAATTTATATTTCCATTTTTTTTGCTCTGGTGTCGATGTAAAGCGCGGCGTTGAGTTCCGCCACTCAACACGCAATGCCTCTAGAACTCGGCGGAAAGTGGGGAACAGAGTGTCTTAATACTAGGTTCCCTCTGCCCTAACCTGTAGTGTGCGGGATACAGCGTGACACTTAAAAAAATATTATGCCTATGACTATGAGTGAATTTGACTTGTGTTTGCGATACAGCATGCATAAAGTTCTGGACGGGCTATACTTTAAACAAATATTCTATGGTATTCATTTCTTACTTTATATTATACGTACGATTTATACGATACGATACATATGAGATTTAACTATATGTGCCGGTTGTACGGGAATATTCGTCGTTAATTTAAACGTTTATGTAAATTTAATTTATTTTCTTTTTTGAAAGCTTTACGCTGTATGATATACCGCACATTACAAACCTGGGAATCTAGTGGAAAGACTCCGTTTCTAATACGACACTTCAGTGAGCGTCTCGTTTATGCCCAGTCGGCTTCTGCTTGTCTTTTTAATTGTAGATAAACAATACTTATAAATAACTTAAATTGAAAAATCGTTTCTATTGATCCCATTTAACGTTACAATACTATGTAGAATTATCAGTTGTATATGTAATTTGTGTGTTTAATAATATTTTGAGCATAGATTAATAATACAGAATATAATTTTTATTTATACTGTGCTCAGTACTTATTCCATAATTCTATAGCCATAGCAATGAAAATCCGTAAAAATATATATCTGAAATCCAATTGGTATACAAACATTGATTAAGAATTCTTGTAGGATGTGATTTTTTTCTTAGAAAGTTTAGAGTTAATACTCATAATGAGCTTGTTATGAGTAATTTAGAGAAGAAAAATGAATCCGTATAAAGATGCAGAAGATAGTTCTTTTGCAGCATCTCCAGCACTTACATATGAAGATGTCGCTACAAAATTATTAAAAGATAATTTATTCCTAACCGCTTTGGAACTTCATACAGAGCTTGTGGAAAGTGGAAGGGAACTACCACAGCTTAGAGAATTCTTTTCAAATCCAGGAAACTTTGAACAACATGTATCAAGAGCTACAGATTTAAGTTCGATGCGTAAGTATTTACTGCCTATTTTACTAAACATCTTAAGTGAATATTACGTGAAAATGAAATATATGTATGTTGTTTAAAGACCGCACACCCAGTCAAGCCACTTTAGACTCGTTAGATACAGCAAGATATTCTGAAGATGGTGGTGGAGATCGCGGCGGAAGTGGCGGTGACGTTGCTGTACTTGAATTTGAACTACGGAAGGCTCGAGAGACTATCAATGCTCTACGAGCTAATTTAACTCAATTTGCTGGTGTGTTCTATAAAAAAAACATTGAAAATCAAATTAATAATTACTTAAATTAAACAAAAGAGGCTTAAGTATAAGTCTCAGCTATATTTTAACTAATTCTTCGGTTTTGTAAATATTATGAATTATATTGGAATTATATTACTATGATTTGTATTGAAACAAGTAATTAATTAGATTTTAAATTTGTATAAACTTTTAATATAATATTCAATTTATTTCAGATGAAGAATCAAATCTTGACAAAACATTGAAGAAAAATTTTAGTCAAAGATCTTTAAAGCCACATGAGAAAAGAGCTCTGAATTTTTTAATAAATGAATACTTACTTCTTCAAAACTATAAATTGACTAGTATAACATTTTCAGATGAAAATCCAGATCAGGTTTCTTATTTGTATTGTATGTTTTATTTAGAGGCAATTATGGCATAATTTGCATGGTTAAGTATTTGTGAATCCTATTATTCCAAAGAATGGTTATTTTTATATTATTTTTGTTTCCCTGCTATTATTCACAAAGCAGTAATAAGTAGAAAGTGGTGAAAGAGTGTTTCTTCTTTGTATTAGTATAAACTCTTAGTGGTATAATACCATGCTATGTGTAAAAAAAATATCAAGATTTATTTTCATATTTAATATTTAAAAAAAGAATAGAAAAGTAAAAAATTATTTACTATACTACATGTTTAATATTAAAGTTTACTTAAAGTTTTTTTTAAATCCTTACATAAAATTAAAAACTTCTGTAAAATTTCTATAATTATTATGAGTTTTAATATAATTGTTGTATTTAAGTGAATTTGAACCTGTTTTTCTAAAACATTATATTGCACCGTCATGGCATAGTGGCACAGGATTCAACTGTTAATTTTCATTATCTCACTCTGGAAACAAGACAAAGCACAGCATTCGTTCTGCCATTCAGTATACAATGTCTCAAAAAATTGAACTGAGAGTATGGAATTTAATAGATAAATGTTTTTATAGGAGTTTGAAGACTGGGATGATGTTGGTTTAAATATGCCCAGACCTGCCAATTTAATATCGCTGTTTTGGGGTAGTGCATCCACTCCAAATGTACAAAAAGTAGACATTGCCATTCAAACTAACATATTCTATGACAATTTTGAATGTCAAACAGATTTTGATGAAGGAAATGTATGTGTGAGTTGTCAAACATCACTGGATAATGATACGGATTGGAATCATGAGGTGATTAACATTCATTTATCACTACATCCATTTTACTAACCTAAAATATTGTAAACTTAACATTTTTACCAGGAATAGGTTTATAATTAATTTGATCATGGTAATTAGTTTATAAGAGGTATAACTACTCTATCTAGTTTAATAAAAGATCTTGGTGTATCTAGTACTTTCATCAATTAATTTTTGGAACATATTTTTAAGGCACATTTGGTGGTGTACTCATAATGAGCCATCTTTTAGTATGTACTTTTTTCTCTTTTAACTAAATTGGGATGATGTTATCATTCAATCATAAGATTTATCAGTAGTGTTTCCAAAACTAGGCGGGAAGATTAGGGGAATGGAGTGTCTTGATGCTAGGTTCCTTTTGCCTCGCCTGCTATATATAGAATACAGCATGGAGTTATATATATACATAACTAAATATATAACATGCATTTTTAAAAATACTGTGACAATTACAAAAAACCCTAACTGATCTATTGCAGCTTCTTGTTCAAGCTGAAGAAATAGAATTGTTGAAACAAAAGATAGTGGCTCTAGAAACAGAGAAGTTGAATTTTCAAAAATTATATGACGCAGCAATAGTTAGCCTGAATTCTTTAACAAGCCCCGCATCTGAGAGTAAAACACTTGAGCTACAAATACCTAGTGATAAATTGTTATTGATAAATTCAAATGAGAAGCCAATAACTTGTACTGCAACTGAAAACCACTATGGGAGTGGAAATTCCACTCACAGTGCCACACCAGAACAATTTGAAATGATTTATAGTGATAAGAACAATGGAATGTAAGTATTGAAATTTTATAAATTGTGAAAAAAAAAAAAAATTTGTGAGCCTAGTGTTTCTGCTTCATTTTCAGGTTTTTCACAATGCTAAGCTTTATGTCCATCTCATAGTAAGAAAATGAAATTAAATTAAAAACAAGTGGGAATCAAACCTTAATAATAAAACAACCAAAACATAATAATTTTGTGCCGTGTGATCCCGGCCTAGAATAGGATCATCCTGATACTGGTGGTGT
>DWAN01000226.1:0-27438 GCA_018230445.1 Heliconius hewitsoni | reverse complement strand
TGGTTGCAACTGCTGTTGTTTCAAAAAGAAAAATATTTTTGTGTTTGATAGTCCGAGAAGGCTAGGCTGTTACATCTAATTAATAGTCTTGGTGTATTGTCGAGATACCTCTGGTACTAAAAATACACAACAATTTTTTATTCTCATTTTACTACAGGCAAGTAAAAGCTAGGAAAATGTATATTTTAATTCGATTGGAAATTCTGATTTGAAACATGATTCCTAATTAATGCGTTTTAAGCAAAAAATAAAGTAGTTGGTGATTTTATTTAAAATTATTTTAGTCATGACGATTTTACATTTTGTACAAAATATATAATTGCGTATGAATTATAAAATGCACCTATTTTATTAAGTAAAGTCAATTATTATATCAATCTCTGGTTTTCACTAAACAACACCAATTTACCTAAACAACACAATTCTGTTACAGGCCCTTGGACTACGAGAATTTAGTTCGGCATACCTTAATAATTACGGCCAAAGATAATGGTAGCCCACAGCTGAGTGGTAATCTCACATTATCAGTAGATGTACAAGATGTAAATGATAACGCACCTGTTTTCGAGCACGACACGTATAGCGCCAACGTTTTAGAATCAGAAGCTGTTAAGACTAAGGTAGGTATTTTTTATGAAAAATAAATGAACCAAAAATCTTATTAAAGAATATTAATAATTTGAATGACCTAGATGGTTATGAGTTCACATTTCATGTTGTTTTGGCTTTACATTGTATCTTTGACGTCGGTATATTATGAACAGGGATAGGATACTGCAGGATAGACCTAGAAACTAATATTAAAACACTCCGTTTCCCGCTTTTTGGCCAAATTGCGTTTTGATCGGTGAAACTCAATGCTGCACTTTTTCTTACGAGGAAATGAAAATAAATCCTTCCTCTTAGTGGAAATCGAAAGTTAGGAAAAATTTGTAATAAAATATAATTATCTCAGGACAAGAAATACCGGTAAAGAATGGAAGCAAAGAACGTAAGCTCTATTTACCTACAACGTAAAATAAAAAATATATGTTTCTATAATTGTGTTTGGAACGTATTCCACGAAAACAAAATGTTTCGCACTTCGATATTCTGGTTACATTTTTTTAAATTACTTTTTAAGTCTCATGAAAAATAACCAGCTTTTCTAACAATTTTAAATATATTTTTTTCAACATAAATTAAATTAAAAATAAGCGACCTTCTTATTTAAATTAAAACATTACCAAGAACCGTCGAAACTGAATTAAAATATGTAACAAAAAGTCTTAATTCTTGAAAAAAGGAAAAGATTAAAATATAAGCATATTTTCCTCGAACGAACGCAATTAAGCAAAAAAAATCTTGCAATTATCGTATTATCACTCACACTCACAGACATGGTATACTTTTATCATTATTATGTTTTTTTTAATTCTCACGGTGAAACTAATTGGTAATAATCTGTGAATTAAATAAATAAAACCCGTTCTGTCAAAATAAATATTGAATTTTACACGCTCAAATGATTTTGTCAAGGACGTAATGCTTAAAATTTTAAAAAATATTTTTACATAGACTTTTTTTTATTATTCAATTTTTTTACAGTTTTACAAGTTAAAGAGAAAAAGAGAGAGAGAGATGCTCTCTTCTTCATTTTTTGCATATTCACAGGCATGATTAGTGAAACTATACGCCGCTCTTTATTGAATCAAACTAGGGAAACATTTATATTATAATTATAAAAATGTTCCAAAATGAAATTTTGATCTCATAACCTAACTTAAATATTGTTTCAAAATACCATTCCACATTTAAATATAAAATTTGAATGCAAAATTGCTTCCTTCCAGGTATTAGAAATACAAGCCATCGACAAGGACACGGGTAACAATGCGCGCATAACCTATCGCGTCGTATCAGAGAATAATACAAACGAAGAGCATTTCAAAGTTCAACCGGCCACTGGCTGGGTGTACCTCGCTATGCCACTCGACAGGGAGACGATATCTAAGCATAAAATGACAATAATAGCTACAGACAATGGTATACCGCCGATGTCAGCGACTGCTAGCCTTATTGTCAATGTAGTAGATGCTAATGATAATGATCCAGTTTTCTCGCAAGTAGCCTATGAGTTTCAAGTGGAGGAGAATCAAAGAATTGGAGCTTTTGTGGGGAAGATTGCAGCATCTGATGCAGATTTGGGTGATAATGCAGCTGTTAGATATAGCTTGTTTCCGTCGAATACGAGTTTTATTGTTAATCCTAATACAGGTATTTTTTTTTTTCATTAGGACATAATTTTAATATACTTTATGTAAGAATAACAATATGCATTTGCCAACCCACAATTTTGTTACCTATTAAAAAGAGATCGTCTCAAGAGTTAGGTATGATTTTGTGATATTTACCATAATTCTAAGCAAAAGGACGTTACAACTATTTGGTGACCGAGAACAATTCCTGCCGCCAACCACTCAGCTTTATTTAACTAGCCGGTACCTTTGAAAGTTAAAACCCAAAGTATGTTGTGACTTAAGACTCATCGACTGAACAAATATACTTGTATAAACAAAACTGCATTAATACCTGCACAATTTAAAGAAATAGGGAGCAGCTTGACGTTTTGTTTGCCTTTCTTCTCATGAATATCGATTTATCACGGAAAAAAAGTTTTTCGAAATCTATTTATTATGCTACGTATGTTCAGAACGTTCAGTTGACATATTTAAAATGATTTTATGTAGGTTTCAAGTATCCACAGAATATACAATTAGTTATTTAAAATAAATAGCTGTTTTCATTAAAAGCTTCTTAAAACAACGGCCGGCCTTAAAATGCTTAAATAAAAGCAATTTAAGGCCGTCGAGTAAAATATTTTTATTTCCGATCTAGGTATTCAACACGCAGTGTGTCAAATTCGGTTCATAAGCGGAGAATGAAATGAAGTCTAGATTCCCTCTACCTTCCCCCCTCTATTTGGTTTTTTTTAACTAATTCCTAGCTATTATATTACCGTCAACCAATCAACCAGTCACATCAACAAGTACTTGGTTTTTACACTTAACAGGTTGAAAAACATCGTTTTCCATAAACATTGAATACAATGTTAACACCAATTAAATAATCCAATATGGGTAACCATGTGAATCTCAAGCCTTAGGGTCATATAATTATAGTAAAGACTCATGTTTCGTGACCAGCTAATGATTTTAATCTGAATATCGATGTGGGGCAATAAAAAGGGGTAGTCGTTATCGCCTCTAACTGACTGATCAATGGGAAGGCATTCCGTCTCAATTTGGTTTATCAGAGATCAACACCCCGCGAGCTAGTTAGCGCATCTTAAGCCAAGCATCAGTAAATCATTGCAAGTGACAACTGTATGCGGGCGGCGGTGCTGATAGCGAAGTAGGATTTTAGCAGGTGCTTTTTCGGTGGCCATTTAACCTTCTGCTTCCATAAGCTTCCAGAAACTTTTTTTATTCGTCGGCGCCTCAAAGAATGTTTGACGCGCAGTGGTTGAAATACGTTCATGTCAAGACTTTATGTCAATTATTGAGATTTCGTTTATTTATTCGTATGTACGGAGATCGATTTCTGATCTATATGTAGCTGTCAAAGTTTTTTAAAAATAAAGTTAAATGTATGATAGGTTAAATGTTATAGCAGTATTTTTGTTATGTGCAAATTTGTCGACGGTAAAATGTGATAATAAACACGATGGCTATGTGGTTTAAACATCACTGAAGATTTATTTAATTTATGATCTTGTTACAAAAATTCGGTGGTCCCTAAAACGTTATATTAGTTACGTAAACGTAAACGTTTTATTAGTATATATTGATGAAATTGTGGAGAATATCTCATGATCAATGTTTTATAATTACTCCAGTGCCTCATAGTAAATAAATTAAATTTTTTGTACTTTAAAACATAAAAAAATACTATAAAAATTATAATATAACAAAGTAATCGTAAACCCTTGCCTCAGATATATAATTTATTGGAATAATAAGTTTAAGTTGTATTTCAAGCACAAATATTCATTATGGTCAGCTAAGATGAATTAAGGCGCGTCAATTGCAAGTTATATGCGTCGTCTCAAGCGTACTTGCCGTGACCTACCATTAACTATTATTAAAATATTGCTTTGTAGCCGTCTTGCTATTCTCCTTCATGTTTTATTACAATCTCACTATCCAGATACTGTCGTCGAGTATTTAATGCTCATATGTTATGGGAGTACCGGCGTACAACTCGTTTCGATGACAGACGCCTTTTATTTTCACCTGCTCTTATATAAATTAAAATGTGAAATGTCACTGTTTCAAAAAAATGCGTGTTGATTCAAATTTTTTTCGTTTTTTTTTGTTATGATGACTTAGAATACGCGTACTTTTTTGTTTATTAAATATGTATAAGTAGCGATTTAAAACTCGTCTAATTTTTTTTATTTATTTCACATTGTATCCCACTTAGCACTTTTCCCCTAATTGTCATAATTCATTATCCCGAGATATGATGATTATATGACAACCCACAACCTTCGCGTCTATAGTTTGACGCTGTACCGTTGCGCTACGGCGGTTGATATATATATAGAATTATAAGAATTATAAAGCTAAAATATATAGTATTAATAATAAACCACAAATAAATATATTATTATTGAAGCGACTAGATTGTTCTCATTTTTATCAATGAAAACGCTATACATAAGTGTTGTGTGTATAAATATTGGCGGTCATGTGTATAAGGTACATTCTTACTTAAACAACATTGAAACGAGAGTCAGTCACCGTTTGCACCGGGGGAAATATCTTTTTTTTTCTAGAATCCGCATCACATTGCTCATTACGACGGTCCCTGCCACATCTTATTATCTCTACAGAGCGAGTCCGTCAACTGGAATGCGTGCTTAACTTCAGTTGGAATAAAGATTGATTTACTATGAGTGTGTTGTATAAAATCACATTTATCGTGCTCCCAACTTTCATGTCATGACAATTTTTAGGCTCCGAATATGGAGTAGATGATTATCCGCAATCATAGTGCTTTGGTATCGAAATATCTCGTTTATTTTACGTACGTCCTTTACTTGTGCGTGTTGAATTACATTATTGAATAACTGAAACCATTAAAATTAATTGGTTTGTTATATATGAACAAAAATGACGTTTTAAATTATTTTCTTCTAGGTATTATAGTAACTAAAGAAGATCTGGATAGAGAATTTAAAAGTTCTTACTCCTTGTTCGCTGAAGCGCGAGATCAAGGCTTACCTACAAGGTCTAGCAGAGTTCCGATTTCAATCAAAGTGACAGACGTAAATGATAATTCTCCCGAGATTATTGATCCCAGGGAAGATGTAGTCAGCGTTAGAGAAGAACAACAACCTGGCGCGGAAGTAGCACGAGTCAAGGCTATAGATAGAGATAATGGGGTCAATGCTACTGTTAAATACTCCATTTTAAATGAAAGGGATATGGATGGATTTGGGGTTTTTGTTATAGATTCAAACACGGGAGTTATTAAGACAAGCACAGGTAAATTATTTGATCCACATTACACTCTTAAAATTTAATATCAAACATGCTTTAAATAAAACGTATTGAATTGAAAATATGTTTTAATTTTTTTTATAACAAATGAATGAACTAAAAAAGCAATGTATATTTCAGTTTTGGATCATGAAGAAAGATCAATATATCGCTTGACAGTAGCCGCAACTGACGGAGGATATCCACCAAGACAGTCTGTTAGACAATTAAAAGTTGAAGTTCTTGATTTAAATGATAACCGACCAACTTTTACAAGTTCTAGTCTATCGTTTAAGGTTCGTAATATATTTTTTAACATTTTTAAGTGTTATTCCCACACTTAGGAAAGAAAAATACTTATTAAGTTAAACATAAAAAATTATTCCACTACGTTCGTTTATACTACGTTTTATATTATATAATTTACTACGTTTTCTTAATAAGTATTTGTAATATGTTCTTTTATTTTTTGTGTATTTTAATGTGCAGATATTTATAAAAATATATTATAAAAAAGCATAACAAAAATACATTATTTGTAAATCTTAAATCACAGGTTAAAGAAAATGCTAAGATAGGATACGTTGTGGGGACTGTTACATGTTGTGATAGCGAATTACATGACAATACAATAAATGAAGAAGAAGAGAGACAAATATCGTATTTACTTATGCCACTTACATCAGACTATTCTCCTGGTACTTTTGAAATAGATAGAAGAACAGGATCTTTAGTAGTCGCAAGACAACTGGATAGAGAAATTCAAGAAGAATATCGCTTAGAAGTAAGAGCATTGGATACATCTGCAACAAATAATCCACAAAGTAGTGCAGTCACTGTACGCATTGAAATTATTGATGTAAACGATAATGCTCCTCAGTGGAGTATAGATCCAATTAATATTCAAGTCTCTGAAGTTACTCAAGTGGGTGCAATAATTTACAATTTCACTGCAAGAGATGCTGATGCTGGAGCTAATGGAGAATTGAACTACCGTATATTATCTTGTTTTCCTCGTGAAAGATGTGTTTTCACCTTAGATACACTTACTGGTTCACTCACGCTAAGTTCTCTTCTGGATTATGAAGAATTAAAAGAATATTGGTTAGTTATTGACGCGATAGACTTGGCTACTAATATATCAGAGAGAATGGCTACTACAGCGACAGTGCATATATCAGTGATAGATGCAAATGACAATACTCCAGTGTTCGTCTCAGCTGATAAAGTTTCTGTCACACTGAATACTTTAACTGGCATTTTATACCAAGCCTTAGCGGTTGACACTGATTCAGGTGATAATGGTAGAATTTCATATTATATATCAGGTGGCAATGATCACGCATATTTTGCAATAGAATACGACACAGGAAAATTGACACTAATGAAGAAATATTCTTCAGATATTGCCAGAGTAAAGCCTGGGTTATATAAATTAAATCTCACTGCATCAGATCACGGCGTACCTTTTCCCAGACAAAGTCATATGAATTTAGTGCTAAATTTACAAGAGTCGACTAACATTCCACCAAGATTTACGGACTCATATTACAGAGCAAATATAAGCGAAGATATTCGACCGGGTAGTTTTGTAACTAGACTGTCAGCCAAATCATCGAGAGGAAATACGGGTACGTTTTTATAGTTGCAATATTATTGTTTGGTTCATTTATAATCTTATTTTTTCATAGTTTTTATTTTTTTACGTACACAATATAATGTAAATTTAATTATTCCAGGTAACTTAAGCTATATGATTCCATCTGGTGTAGCAGGGGACAAATTTACCATCGATGAACGTCTGGGCACAGTTACTGTAAAAACAAAAATCGACCGTGAAGAAGGTGACCAATATACGTTTCCAGTGTACGTTACTGATTCAAGTACGTTTCAGTCTTCTACAAATTTTGATGTAGCCACTATCTCAGTAAATATATTAGATGTCAATGACAACTCACCAGCCTTTAAGCAAGGTTCTTGCTATACACTGACAGTGCCAGAAAATAATGAACCTGAAGTCATACATACTGTAACAGCCACAGACAAAGACATAGGTGCCAATGGAATAGTAACATACAGTATAACATCTGGTAATAATGGGAACAAATTTTCAATTGACGCTACATCAGGAAAGCTTACTGCAAAAACTTTGGATAGAGAAACTCAAGGCAAATATGATTTAACGATAACAGCATATGATCATGGTTCACCCGTAGCGTTGCAGGGATCATGCAACCTTACAATCATGATTGAAGACCAAAACGATAATGATCCAGTTTTTGATACTGGACATTACTCAGCAGCTATTCCCGAAGATGCACAAATTGACACATCTATTATTAAAGTAAGAGCAACAGATGCTGATTTAGGCTACAATAAAAGAATAGTATATTCTTTAGCAAATGAAAGCCAAGGACTATTTAGAATAGATAACAAAACTGGAATCATTTTCACAACTGGGTAAGTCTATTAAAAAATAGTAAAATTATCATCATTACTAATAATAAATGTTACAAATGATACATGAGCCCAATCGTGGCACAAGAGCACAAGTGTGTGACCGTAAAAGCGACCGGTGGTTAGTTTAATTCCCACTCGTGGAAATGAAATATAATTTTTTTTATTTATTCGCTCTGGTGTCAATGCAAAGCGCGGCGTTAAGTTCCGCTACTCAACATGAAATGCTTTCCAGAATTCGGTGTAAAGTGGGAGTCAGATTTTTTTAACACCATGGTCCCTCTGGCTACCCTGCTACATGCGGGATACAGCGTGAAACTGAAAAAATAAACAAATATACAATACACATGAATCTTATGTATCTAATATACATGAATCTTATATATATGTTATTAATTCATATTTATTCTGCAGGTACTTTGATCGAGAAACAACCAATACCTACCGCTTTGAAGCTGTCGCCACGGACCAGGGACGGTACGTCGCGCGCTCACAAAGAGTATCAGTAGAAGTAACAATCAACGATGTAAATGATAATAAGCCCATATTTAGTAAATATCCTTTCAAAGAGCAAGTAGGGACTTTAACTCCACCTGGACAGAGCCTACTTAGAGTATCTGCTTCTGATAACGATATTGGCATAAATTCAGAAATACTTTACGAACTTCTAGATACTTCAAATCATAAATTTCGTATAAATCCAACTACAGGGGTCCTCACCGCTACTCAGAGTCTAGCTAGTGAAAATGGTAAACTAATACATCTTAAAGTTATCGCCAAAGACAAGGGTAGTCCCCCACAAAGTTCAATAGGACTAATTGAAATACGTGTTGGAGATTTTTCTGATCAAACGCCTTCTTTAAATTTTCAAAATTCATCTTATAATGTTTCTATAGATGAGAACTTGCCATATGGCAAAGATGTTTTACAAGTAACAGCACTAAGAAGTGATGGACGTAGACAAAAGATTATTTATGAATTTGGCAATGGAAATGATCAATATGCTTTCGAAATAGATTCTAATACGGGTGTTATAAAGGTCAATAATTCCGCAAATTTAGATTATGAATCTTATCCTGGACCGAGAAGAGAGCTCGTTGTTGTTGCTCGAACAGAAGGTGCACCCGTGTTGTATGGGTATTGCAAACTTGTAATAAATCTTTTGGATCAAAATGATCACGCCCCAAGTTTTACACAACAACAATATATCGCAAATGTTCTTGAGGGGAACACAAAAGGTGAATTTGTTGTACAATTATCAGCAACGGATGAAGACCGAGGAGTGAATGCAAGAATTCTGTACCATATAGTCGATGGAAACCACGACAATGCTTTCATCATAGAACCGGCATTCTCCGGCTCGGTCAAAACAAACATAGTATTAGACCGGGAAATACGTGAATCGTACAAACTAACAGTAATAGCGACAGATGAAGGCAATCCACAAATGACTGGGACAGCCACGTTAAAAATCAACATAGTGGATATAAACGACAATCAACCGACATTCCCACCGCCGAATATCATTTCTATATCGGAAGGTAATTTTTTTTTCACCTACTTACATATTCGTTTTTAAATTACTATAGGCCAGCCTATCGACTTTCCGATATAAATTGGTAGTACAAGAAGCGTTTTGCAAAGAGGGATTCATTTTACATAATTTGTATTCTCGACTCTGCGGTCGGCTTACATTGTGACTTTTCGATCTCAAAGTCGAGATTAAATAAAAGAGACTCCTTTAGGATCAATATTTATTGGACGGTATTACATTTTTTTCGAGTGCATGTTTTACCGGTGCCTCCCCGACCAACGGTCCGCGTGCTCTTTTTGTTTCTTTGTTTTTACATCATTGTATTGCAGCTGAGTTTTGTTTTAGAGAATTTTATTTTAAGAAACGTTAAAGTCGCAGTCAAACGAGAGTAGCGTCTGCGTGTATTGTGTTTTTTTATTTATATTTTATTTTAACCTTTTACAGGAGCGGAAGTCGGCTCGGTGCTTACATCTGTTACTGCAAATGATGTTGACACATACCCAGCGTTGAAATATGCCATTGTTCATGGAGATAATACATTTTCAATAGATAGATATAGCGGCAAGATAGTCTTGAACAAGCCACTGGATTACGAAAACAAAAAAGATTATCAAATCAATATAAGCGCATCGGACAGTGAGCATATAGCGCAGACTACATTAACTATTATAGTTACCGACGTAAACGATAATGCACCTGTGTTTGATGATATATCTTATAACAGAGTTTTACCTGGTAAGTTGTTAATAAAATGGATTATTAACTTATTCATTTATTTAGCTTCACATTGTATCTCGCATAAAGCAGGGTAGGCAAAAGAAGCCTAGTGTTAAATAAAACACTCCGTTACCTACGCATTACCCAATTTTCAAGTGGTGGAATTCAAACCTACGTTTTATCCTGTTATGAAATAAATACTATGTAATATATAATGTTATGTAATAAATATAGATACATATATCAAATTATATAATTAGAGATTCATATTTTGAATAAAATAAACTAATAATTACTTTATAATTTGATTTGTATTATTAAATTATAAAAATATTCTTTGTCCATTCTAGAAGGCAGCGGCATTATGGAAATAGGATCTGTCAGCGCTAAAGACATCGACAACGATGAAAACGGGAAAATATCTTATTCTATCCTACAACCGATCTCCGGATACTATGTTGACGCAAATTCTGGTGTTTTGTATGTAAATTACACCGCTTTGATGCCGCATCAGAGTGATGTACAATTGGCCGTAATGGCCACAGATCATGGAAAGCCCAATAGAAGTGCCGTCGCGTCTGTAAGGATTAGTACTGGCGCCACGTCGGAAATTAAGCCATTTATTGGACAGGACACTTATCGGTATGTATTTCAAATATGTAATTAATATAATATATAGCAGCATAGGTAGAGAGAGATATATTTTTCCCTAATTTCCGCCCATTTTTTTTAATTTTGCGTATTGAAGTCACAGAACAGCAGAACTCACGCTTTCTGTGCATGGAAATGAAAATAATATTTCTTTCTAATGGTAATCGAGTCCACACCCACCACAAGCTCTATCTTAGTTCTTACAATCAGACGTTGTCCTACTACGTTATGAGGGCCTCAAAATAAATAGAGCACGTTATTTGAATCCGCTAACAATATTTCAGTTTTGTAATACACATCTTCACTTAATTTTTTAACATACCAATATTTTCTTAAATAATATATAAATTAATTATTTTTTTACTTTTAAAACCATTTACTATATTTTATGTCAGTTATAACAGATTTCAAAACCATTCCTTTTTACATCTGTGACATATTTTTTTTTATATTAATCCAATTTATAAATATATAAAAAAATTTTACATATTTATTAATTTAAAAACGTTTATTAATTACAGAATAACAGTCAACGAAGACACTGAAAAAGGATCTTCACTGTTACAAATTGGCGGAATAAACGATGTATTAAAAAAATACAATTTAGATTTCCACATAATATCTGGCAATGATAAAGAAGCCTTTGATATAACCAGTGAAGGTGCTTTAATTTTAGTTAGTAGATTAGACAGAGAAGAGCAAGAATCTTATGTTCTAGGATTGGCTGCTGTTGAACGTGGAAAAATGTTGTCTTACAACCAAAACAAAACATCTATTACAATATATGTAACTGTAACAGACGCTAATGATAACGCGCCAGTGTTTTCTGTAAATGATTTTGAATTGAGTATCAGTGAAGACGTTAAAAAAGGTCACACGCTGACACAACTCTCAGTAACTGATACCGATTTATATGGAACGCCCAATTCTGCGATTATTTTTAACATAACTTCTGGCGATGACGAGCAATCTTTTTACATCCATCCAACAACTGGAATTCTAACTGTAAATAAAACTCTCGACTGTGACTTAGGTAAAGACAAATATAAATTAATTGTCGTTGCTTGCGATCAGGGTATTCTTTGCCTTTGTAATGCTGCGTACGTATCTGTGGAAATTATTGATGAAAATGATAATACGCCGACATTCCCTGTAAGTGAATATTTCGAGACAATAGGAGAAAATGAACGGGTTGGAACATCGATATTTACAGCAAGAGCTACTGATTTAGACAGAGGCAAATATGGCAAACTAAATTACTCTATAGTACCATTGTCTACAAATTACAATAGAAACGATGACTCTTGGAAAATGTTTCAAATAGATTCTACAACTGGTCTTGTGAACACGAACTCTGTTTTTGACTATGAACAAAAGAACAAGTATGAATTTTCAATAAAGGCTAGCGACGTGGGTGGCAAGAGTGCTTCAGTAAAAGTAAGAATTGATATAGAAAGTCGTGATGAATTTTATCCCCAATTTACTCAAAAGACTTATAATTTCGGTGTTCCGAAACTGGGCGCTTTGCCTGCAGGTTATGTTATTGGACAAACAACCGCCACGGACAGAGACAAGGGTATAGATGGCCGTATAGTTTATCAGTTATCGACGTCTCATTCTTACTTTAAAATAAATAGAACCACAGGTGTTATTGTATTAAAGAAAAAAGTGGAATCTGTCAAGAATTTATTTGGTGCCGATAAGTCTATAAGCTTAGTTATTACAGCAAGTTCCGGCCGTCAAGGGTCACTTACCAACAAAACTGCAGTAGAAATATTGCTTGACCCTTTGGCTATAGTGTCAGATCAGCCAAATATAATTACTGATGCGTCTGTTGCACAAAGCAGTGGACTTTCCACTTGGGCGTTAGGATTACTAATAACAGGAATATTTATAATGATAATATTCTTTTTGGTGTTACTCTTGTATATATACTTAAAAAATAAACATAAGAAAGTGAACAAACCAGGATTAAATTCAGAAGGAATGGGAGCTACGAATAGTTATGTAGATCCAAGTGCTTTCGACACGATTCCAATACGCAATACAGGTACTGTTAATACTGCTCAATTTGCTCCGCCAAAATATGATGAGATTCCTCCATATGGACCTCATACTGCTAGTTCAAACTCTGGAGCAGCAACTACTTCAGAGCTCTCTGGATCTGACCAGTCAGGCTCAAGTGGTCGTGGGTCTGCAGAGGATGGTGAAGATGGAGAAGACGAGGAAATAAGAATGATTAATGAAGGACCATTACAAAGAGATTCTGGTATGCATAGGCAAGCTGGTGTTGTCGATGATGATAATTTATCAGATGTTTCTGTTCATAATACTCAAGAATATTTAGCTAGATTGGGAATAGTGGATACTGGTACAGGCGGCGGTGCTTCAACATCTTCTCGCAGATGTTCAGAAAATGTTGCTAATAAAGATAATATGATGCACCACGCCCCTATAGATTCGATACATATGTTTGATGAAGATAGTACACACGAAAATGATATAACTAATTTAATTTATGCCAAATTAAACGAAGTAACTGGAAGTGAAAGAGCGAGCAGTGCTGAAGAAGCAAGTGCTGCAGTCGATAGGGCAATGGCACTTGGAGCTTTTCCTAGTTCATCTGGAGATAATAACGTAGTGCCCACTGCTGGACCATCTATGACAGGAAGTTTAAGTTCTATAGTACACTCAGAAGAAGAGTTAACAGGAAGCTATAACTGGGATTACTTATTAGACTGGGGACCACAATATCAGCCGTTAGCTCATGTTTTCTCAGAAATAGCTAGGTTAAAAGACGATACTGTTTCTTTACAAAGTGGTAATAGTGGTGCTTCAAGTGCTAAAAGTAAAGGGACTTCAATATCGGGAGGTAAAAGTGTTCCACCGCCGTTGCTTACAACTGTTGCCCCTCGAAGCTGCCCTGCCCCGTCATTGTCTTGTAGACAGCCTCAACATTTATTACCACGATCACCTATAAGTCACGATGTTCCTGGTTTCTCTGCAGCGGCTATGTCGCCTTCGTTCTCGCCATCCTTATCTCCTTTAGCAACTAGATCACCGTCTATGTCGCCATTAGTCGGACCTGGCTTACCTCCCGCCCCCGGTAATAGGAAACCACCTCATTCTAATATGAGAATGTAAGAATGAATCATGGATCCTCCGTAAATGTATAATATATAAGTAGTTATTTTAGCAATACAATTTATATAATAATTCTTAATGTAATGAATGTAAACTGTATTTGTATTATTTGTACATAAACTTCTGACTGTTGACCTTATAAGTATTGTTCTATTAGTATTTATTGTGCCGATGTAATCGGAATAGTTTCCTTGTAATTTCATTTTGTGCATGTTATATATATTATACCCTGGATATGCTCAAAGTGATTGTAAGCGCTTATTACCGATTTTACGGTAAATGTAAATATTGTCTTCATTCGGGTTGTAACTTTAGTTGTATATAAATAATAGATGTATATTATAAGTGCCTTGTAAAAATGAAATGAAGACTGCCATTTTATTATAACATGTAACAAAAGACAGCTTTACTGTAAGCTATAAGTTAGATACGGCGATGTGGGGAGGCATTCCTTTATAGATGAATATATGTAGAGGGCTCTTCTTTTTCTCTATAATCATTTTCATTCATATTAAAATCGTCCATATAAATAAAAACACACATAATTATACCGAAAGTACATACTAAAGTAATGTAATAAATTATATATTTTTGATAAGCAACATTGTTATTAATATACATATTTATATTCTATACATTAAGATCTCTTATGAATAGCCCTCATGATATGCAATATAAAAATTTTACTATAAGACGATAGTGCCTTGATATTTTAATATACTGTGATTTTCGTTTTAGTATCGAAAATACCTTGTTAGTACTTGGTTTAAAATAATTTGATAAAATATGGTAATATTTAGGCTTATATAAAATATATAAAACACTCCCTCCCTTATTTTAAATCACATGTAAAAAACTCAATTATTGATTTTATATTCTAGAATAAGTCAATCATAATTAAAAAGTAAATGAAATAATGATTTTCATTTTAAAATGAGTAGAAAATTGTTTGATCGGTTGAATAGTTTACGAGTTAAAGCGTTATAAACAAAGTCTTAGTTTATACATTTATTGTATATCAAATTATTTTAAACAAAACTATGTACTTGTAAATATAAGTTCCAAAACGACTGTTTCGATATTGTCTATCATATCATAATGTGCCTGTAATATGAGAAAAAATAAACGAAATTGTAAAATCGATTATTGTTTTTATTTACGATATATCGATATTTATACGTAATACTTACAAAGGTTATACTATCACAATACTAGAGCCCCAATAAGATAAGACACTGACAAGAGTTGTTCCATTCGATAATTGTCGACCAATGCTAATTTTATTTAGAAATTTTAATGTTGGTTTATATTTTATGAAAATTTATTAATATGATATTAAAAAGGCCGGTGTGACTATAATCTTGATTGTTTTGGGGTTTCCATTTGGGATAATTGGATTATTTTTATTTCTTCGTTCTGATAACAAGATACAACGCGGCGTACAGTGCAGGAAGTGTCTTAAAACTAGGTTCCCTCTTCCCACCCTACTATATTTAGCCAAAAAAATAACTTTAAAATTGTATGTGTAATGAAAAACAATTACATTCTAACTTATCAAACACCATCAACTTCATCATAACCGTAAAATTTATTCATTGTTTAATTTCTTCTATTTTTTTTACGGGAAATTCCCTTAAATAATATCTGGATGGAATATGGAAATAAAGCCCTCATGGTGTGGCAATACAAAAAAATATTTATCTTTACGCTTTGTCCCGCATATAGTAAAGATGAAAAAAAAACGAATGTCTTAACATTTCGTTCCTCGTTTTCCGAATCCGAGACACTGCAATGTGTAGAGGTACTCGACGTGCGTACATAAAAACAATCAACATCAAACGCTATCCCACTCACTACATCACAATGGCCTATCTGATTTCATTTATATTATTAATACAAAATGAAACAACTCCATCATTAATGATACCACATATCACAGTTGGATCTAAAACTACGTAATATAAACGTGTTACAAGTTACGTTTTAACAATATAAAAAAAATAAAGTTGAAATAAATATAATATTTAATTCAAAAAATTTAGCACCAATTGCATGTTTGTCCTTTTTCAAATTTTGAGAAAAAAAATTATACACTACGGTCGACGAGTCGTGGCCGCTCTGCAGTTGGTTTTTTTGAACTTTTACGCATTGTACACACGGGAAGAAAAAAAATTAGAAACAATAAAATAACCCAAAAACAAATATGCGCAACCATCTACAGCTAACTTCATTGTTGCAACGACTCGTGGACGGTACTGTATTTGACAGAAATTAATAGAAAAGGTGAAATGGAATATAATGTAGTAAAATATTAAACCATTAAATTACTCAAGATCATTTTAAAAAGTTAGCTTTTAGACATAAATAAATAATTAAAAATAATAATAATGAAAAGAAATCAATAATCATTTTAAAATACTAAAACTTCTTTATAAATATATTGTAAACTATAAGTGTTACCACTAAGGAACCCCTTTACATATTCGAGGTGCGTTGAATACGTGACATTAATTCACCTGTCTCTATTCAGATTGAAAATGTAGCTTAACATAAAATAAAATTTAAATATTATTTATTCATTGTGGATTTTTGCAATCACTTTTGAATCGTCGAATGTCGAACTTTCCGTTCATCTAGAAATTTGACAAGAAATAACAACATAGTGCCAATCAATAAAGGAAAAGGTTCTAAATTGGTAATTTTTGTGTCTTTATCACAATTACGAATTTGTTTTTAAATAGATATACAAAAATCTAATATAATTCGACAATATTAATAGGGACAGATGAACTGTCAGACTGAAGAAACGGATTGTTTAAAACTATTCATTATTTAATGTTATTGACAGTCTCACACTATTTACGTAAACACTATAAAAGTGGCTTAATTCTACAAATATTGTAGAAGTGGCAAGTTGAGTATGGAATATATATATTTTTTATTTTCTCCGCATATGAATGTTGGTGGTGAATATTTAATGTCAAGTCACCGCTTTCTCTACAGATATTTAGAGTCGCGAAATTAAATACCGTGCTTTTTCTTATCTTGGCAAGGAAATAAAAAGAAAGATATGTAGTAATAATATTAAGATATGTAGTATTTAGGTCTTGAACACATTGACAATATGTACTTGTATAAAAATTGATAAGAACATGCATTCATAATTTTTTTTTTATGATATCATGAAAAGGTATCTAATTAAAAAAAATAAATGTTCTAAATATTCGAATCAGTGTTACCTGTTGCACTTAGAATGTGTACACTGCATACACGAGTTGTTATTTCAATTTGCCATGGAGCCAAAGAAATAGGTAGAAAATAGTATATTTAATATTCATTTATATTTATAAGCCCCACATTTCAATTTGCCACTTCTACAAAAAAAATCACTATTGTGACTTATTCTACAAATGCCTATATAACAGTGCTACGCTACAACACTATTTATACCAACATTTGAATGAATATAACTTAGGAACATACAAAATAAAGACATTACTTGAGATTATTTATATAATAATAATATAGTGTATAAATATTAAAATGGCATACTGTAGTCCAGTGGGTCGAGGCCGTGAAAATAAGTTTTAGGGTCCCGTGCTTAAAAAAAACGGAACCTCTATAGGATAAGTTTATTGTTTTATTGTCCGTCTGTCTGTTTGTCCGTTTGTCAAGAACTATTTCTCAACAACTTGTGGAAGTATTAATATCAAATATATAGAACTACAGTACTTTGGTCAAAAGCGAAATATTTAAGTCAACGTAATTAAAAGATATCAGAGTTTATAATTCAATTTTTGCTGCATAATTTATGAATTTTGCAGCCTAATTAAAACATATTAGATATGTATTTATAGCTTTGCTTTATGACCTATAATTAAGAAATTTGGATAGAACTCTTAACTGAAACTTCCATTTAAAATAAATCAACAAAACTGAAAAATCATAACTTATAGGTATATAAAAAAACGTTAAACTTAAATTTGGTGTTCATGATATACAAAATTAGTGCATACGCCCAACCTAGTTTGTAAATTTTTATACGTTGCACTTCCCGTTGACCTACAATCTTCAAATTGGTACGGAACCCCACAGTCCACGATTCCGACTCACGCTTGACCTATTTAAATAGCTAGGATACCATTTTTAAAGCATTACAAATACAAAGGGTTATTTTCTTTATAATAATACTGTAATTTTACTTTATTGGTGTAAATGCATGTCAATGATGACATCGTCAGAGGCGATTGACTTCTTGCCTGGTGTCACTATGCCTATTTCGATTTCCGTATTAGACGTTGGTAAACCATTGGTGACAGACGGTTCCTAGAAAAGAGAAAGAAATAAACTATAAATCTTTTTTTAACTCTTCTCTGTGTAGATAAGTCAATCCGTTGTGGCGCAGCGGCACAGCTACTTCCGTCACTTATCACAATGTTAAGTGACAGAAGCTATGTGTGCGTGTGTGTGCTGTCTCAAAAAATAAGCGAAAAATGGTGAACGAAGTGTTTCAACACTAGGTTTCCTCAACCTAGCGCAAAGCTATAAAAAATATATATTCCCACTTTTCATTATGTATTCCATGTTGAAAATACTGTCCTTGGTTACATTTCTTTTATTTCAAGAATATTCGGGGTTTGTAACAAAAAATGTAAGAATATCGACCAATATTTTAAAATAATAAATTATGTCTAAATATATTCTAAAATATGAATAATGATGCGGCCGTCGAGGCGCAGGAACACAAGGGTGAAACTGTAACGTGAAGATTGTGGGTCGTGTCGATCCCCACTCGAGAGAATGAATTATTATTTCTTAATATTTTCATATCTTCACTCTGGCACCAAAGCAAATTTTCGCCACTCAAAACGCAATGCCACGAATGATTTGGCGGAAAGTGAAGAATGGAGCGTGGAATATATAAAGATTATTTTTATATTTATTTATTTATTAAATTATCTAAAGCCATTGTGGCACAGTGAAATAGATTATACAATACTTTCGCTTTAGTAATAAGACAAAGTGTGGTGTTCAGTTGTTAACAGTAGGTTCCATATGCAGGATACAGCATGAAATAAATTAACCAAACCAACTTAGTTAATTACTTACAAAATATATATTTAAAGTTTTTTCTTCTTTCATTTTAATATTTGCAAAAATGTGATAATGACTATTGCATGCTCTTAACTTTGTGCTACAAACCAAATAAACATATATTTAAAAATGTTAAAAATCATGATGTAAATGAATGAAGCTAGTAGCAGGCTAGGCTATTGTGGCCAGACTTCAATAGACAAACGTACACAAACTTTAAAAATTAGAAAACCTTACCATCGAAGCTGCATCACAGGCCATCAGTTCGTTTTTGGACATTTTCTCCACAACAGCCGCTGCGTAACAATCACCTAACATGTTGTTTGTTGTACGAATACGGTCACTGTGATAAAAAAATAGCTTTATTTTGTATCCCACATATAGCAAGCAGGGTAGGCAAAGAGAATTTAAAATTAAAGACTCTATTCCCTATTTTTCACAGAAACTTCTACACATTGTGGTTAGTGGCGGAACTCCACACCGAAGTTTTGTGTTGTTGTTCTTGTAATTAAAATTATAATATTAAACAAATAAATAAATAAATATATATATATATATATATATATATATATATATAATATTTAATAATGCTTGTGCTTTTTAAACACAATGGCTTCTATATGTTATTATTAATATATTTTAGTAAATGTATTTAAACACAAGCAACTCCCTATTTTCCACAGAAACTTCTACACATTGTGGTTAGTGGCGGAACTCCACACCAAAGATTTGTGCATTTATATTGATAGCAAATCTGTAGATATTTTTATAACTTTTACATTAGACATTATTGCTGAGAATGACCTATACAGAATGCTGTTTATTAAATATTTTAAACATTAAAAAGTTTTCTAATAAATTTTTATCACATTCTTAGTGAGGAATAACACATTAAAAATGGCAAAAATATTTATTCATTAAATATCTACTGATGCTGATCATGTCCGTCATGATGGACAGGGGCATAAGCTTCTGGACTATGGATTCAAATTATTTAAATGTTCACTCTGGTAGACAAAGCACAGTATTGAGTTTAGTGACACAACATGCAATCTCTCAAACAATCGGTAGAAAAGTTGAGAAAAGAGTGTTTAACACTAGATTTACAGGTTCTAAACTGTATAAATTTACTACTCACACAAGCCAATCCACAGCAAATAATAAGGACACATCGTGTGTAGGCGCGTCTAGGGCCGCTAATACTACCAGCAATAAGACCATAGCTGCTGAGGGTACTGATGCCGACGAAACCGACGCCGCTGTCGATGTCAAGCTGCAATAAAGATATGTTGTGTATTTTTAAATAGTAAAAAATACGCGCAGTTGCAGTATCTGACTTTTATTCGACGCTTGTGAATGCTATACGAGGGATACAGCGAAAAACTGAAAAGAAAAGAACAGAAGAAAAAAATCCGGGTTTGTAATGACACGCTTTTCTTACCTTATGATGACTAATGATCTTTTATTAGTTCACCAATTTTATTAAGGTATTAAATTGACGATTTAGCTGTTGTTTACGGTGTTATATATCAAATATACCTAAGTTTCCAAATCATCTTTCAAAGTATTGTGTTTATATAAGCAAATTTCAGCGTCTTCGAATTCAACGCCATGAATAATACCTAAAAAGATATTATTCATGGCGCCAGAAAAAAGTCCAAAGCTTTACTTAGATATTTAAATCATAATACTAGAGTAGAAATTAGAATTATAATTCTTTTTCCAATTTTGTTTTGTTATATTTGACAATTGACGTTGGTGTTGCTTGTGTTGACGTAACAATGTTGCCATCGTTGCAAAATGCATTCACAAACACTATAATATGCGCGCTTAATTTCATTAATTTCATTAATAACTACACTAAATATTGAAAATTATTTTATGGTCTAAAATTTTAAAATAAAATTACGTAATTTTAGAATTTTACTTATACATATAATTTAAGGACTGTATAGAAAAAGCTTATTAATATTACAAAATTTCAATGTACTTAAATGGTACTTACAATATGGTCGCAAGCTGAGCAAATCCAAGATGAATGCTATTCATCTGACAAACAAAAACACTCGCCACAGCCAGGAACAGTGCTGTTCCGTCCATGTTTATGTTACATCCGATGGGCAGAACGAATCTCGTTATGCGGGCATCTATACGTAGAGGGCCTTCCATAGCTCGGAATGTTACTGGGAGAGCGGCGGCACTTCAAAAAAAATTATTATGTAATTAGAGGCCTTGTAAACGGGATGGTTATGGGTTTAATCTGTAATCGGGCATTAATTATTTTTGTTTTCCACTCTGGTAACAATATAATACCCGACGTTGAGTCCCCTCACTCAACATGTAATGTCTCGAAAATACCTGATTTTCAAAAAAGGTATGTAAAATGGGTATCAAAGTGTAAATATGCATGGAGATAAAATGGAACTTCACAAAAAAAAATAATTTAACGCTTAATTTTTTGAACTTCACACTGTATCCCATACACAGCAGAGTTCATATTTCTGAAACTTACGTAGAAGCAGTAGCAGATGCAGTTAACATGGCTTGTGACAGTCCCCAGTAGAACTTGTAGGGATTTCGCCTTAGAAATATGAAGTATATCAGTTGCATGACCAAAAGTTGGTATAAGAATACACCAATGGTGACTGTTGCTATGAACCACGCTAACTGAGACATTACTTGACCTGAAAAAATATATTTTGGATACCTTTAATAACCTAACATTATTTAAATATAAAATTGATTATTTTTGTACTAATTTAAACTTAGTATTGAACTATCTGAGTGTTTCTGATTTAACTGATGTTCTTCAAAAGCAAATAATGGTATTTGTATTGACTGAATATGGAAGAATATATATTTTTAAATAAATAAATATAACGATCAAAAAAAATATTTACACATCTAAATGTCCGAACGTGCAATACGAAAATCCAAAAATTCAATACAAAAATATGACTTAGCTCACCAACATTAGTAACACCTAAGATCTTGCCCGCAATAACACTGCTAACACCAATCGGTGTGAACCACATCACTCCAGTTACCATCTTCATAATAACTTCAAATATCGCTTGAAAGAAGTCTATCACTACTTTGCCCTTTGGCCCTAAAGTCCCCAACAAACTACCAAATACTAAACAGAAGAACACTAAACCTAATGTGTTAGTTCCTGATCTGAAATCAGAAAGATTTTTATTACGTCAAAACGCCAAAATAATACAATTTTTTAAAAGAGCTCTACGTTCTTTGAATAATCTAACATTTATTAAACATCAATGAGGACTCTCCTCGCCCTCAGGAACGTAAAGAGGTTGCGTTCTTATTATACAGTTATTATACAGAAGTATAAAAGTTAAAAAATATACTGCAATGAACAAAACTTGATTTGTCACCAAATTAACGACGAAATAAATCACAATAAGATTAAGAAAAAAGAAAAAAGACACAAAAGTATGTGGTGTAGCACAACTTTTGTAAAAGAGTATACACAATTAATACCTAAATCTGATATTTTAAATGTTCCTTTATATTATATTTACCTATATCTTATATCTCTGACTAAGATGGGTAAAGCAGAGTTGGTGGCATTTTTAGAAAACAATGTCCTCGGTGTGGTGTAAACGGTGTGCGCTTGTTGAAATGCAGCTTGTACAATGTTGTCTGGGAAAATATTTCTGAAACAAAAATTTGACGAATTTATTTGTGTGCCAACATCAAATGCTGTGTTCAGAAATTTTGTAATGTTTTAATCGTTTCATGTAAACGTTTCATTTAAAAATGTTTTATATGACACATAAAACTTTTTAAATACTAAGTAGATTAAAAATATGTTTAAATTAAAATAACAAATACTTAATACCTGCCAATATCTAAAAGGCTGTCTAAAATGCTATGATCCCTTTTATTTTCAATAGCACCAATATAATCTTCTCGTAATTCTGGTTTTCCGGGATGAATTAACGTCGCTAATACTATCCCAAGAAATGCATTAAACATAGATGTGAGAATAAAGTACAGTAAGGTTCTTACTGCAATTTTACCGCTCATCTTAGCGTTAAGGCTCGCAGATCCTGCGATGAGGCTAGCAATTATGAGAGGCAGAATCATTAGCTTAAGTAATCTCATGAAAAGTTCTCCTGGATATGATATAATGATAAGGGCATCGGGACCAAGATTGTATGGCCGAAGACCAAACCCTGAAAATAAAATTACATAAATCACAAACATTACTCATGATTACTTTCTAACAAACAGTTTGCTAACAAACTTACCAATAGCAATACCAGTCAGTACACCAGCCAATGTAATGACTAGGAGAGTATTCTCCACGAGCCATTTCTTCACGCCAGTGTGGTCAACCGGAGCTGACCGGTCTTCCGTAGTCTTCGGGCCTCTATCCCCTGGGCCCATCTTCACGAACAGGTACTCTGAAAAACGTTCACCTTTCTCCATTACAGGCAATTCAGCCTTGAAGTCCAGAGATCTGGACCTTCTGTTTGGATTGTTCGTATTAAGCTTAAATATTCTTTCAAAAATATTCAACTTTTCAGAGTTATTTAGGTTTTCATGTTAGAGAACGTTTAATATTAATAGAACTTGACGACAGTTGATTCAGAATTGCCTTCGAATCGATTTTTCAAATGCATTCGCTTTGTTATTTCCTTATATACCGAGCATGTCGTCTATGTTTCGTAGCTCGTACTGCCTATGTCTGTTTCCATTTCACATTTCTACGTCTTTTGTCCATTTCTAGTTTATTTGTCAAAGACAAATATCGGCTAGTGTTAGCGCAGTAATGTAAGGAGAGTATTCTGGTAGTGTCGACGGCACACAGCAGGTCATGAAAACGACTGCGCGCGCATACATCGATTTTGCCCATTCATTCACTTATATGCATATCTAATTTGTACGGGTGACTTATTAAATTATCGGTATTACGGTTTTTGTTACAAGACTTTTCTATTTATAGCTTATATTGTAAGACATAAATTAAAGATAAGGCCTCAATTGCTTGTGACATGCGCAGTTGGGGTAAGCTTAACATAAAAAAATTCAACATTCATGTTATCTTTTAATTACTTAACGTGGCCGGCAAACATTTTCCTTCGTGACCTGCATTCGTCTAAGAAAATGTACATTGAAATAATTAATAATGAATTATCCTTAACAAATTAAGGGACAAAGAGGAATTATTAAAAAAAATCAGCTTAACGCTGTATCCTGCACACAGCAGGGTAGGTAGACGGAACCTACTTTTAAGACACTCCGTTCCCCACTTTCTGCCGAATTCTGGAGGTATTGCGTGTTGAGTAGCAGAATTCAACGCCGCGAAGAGGAAATATGAAAGATAAAAATGAGGCACACGGGGTAGCAATCAAATTTTTAATTATATTATTTTTTTATTCGGCGAAAAGTAGGGAACGGAGTGTTTTAACACTAGGTTCCTTCTGCCTACCCTGATGTGTGCAGGATAAAGACGATTTAACTTAATTTTAATTTTATTTGAGGTTCAAGGATCATTCCGTCTTGATCACAGACCGTCCAGTTTTCGAGACATTGCTTGTTGAGTGGTGAAACCAAATACTTGGCTTTGCCTTGTTATCTAAGTAAAAAAAGCAATAGAGCCAACATTTTTTATGAGCAATTTCTGAAGCTTAATACATAAAGCTCATGTTTATGTTTTATATACCTTTTAAGTAAAAAATGAACCCTAATGAGATCACTTTGTTGTCCGTCTGTCTGTCTGTCAAGAGTCTTTATCTCAAGAGCGCTTAGAGATTTCAAGTTGAAATTCATTCCGTACTCAGTATAGATCTATCACCCCATGTTTTCCTAAAAAAATCTTATTTCTATATTTACTTTAAAAAAAGATATGTTTATATCGCCAACACGCGTATTTCGACGCTATAAAGAAGATCAAAATACGATACATCCGGTTGACCTAAAGTTCAGAAAAACATCTGAAAACTATACATTTCTGATTACATCTTAAAAAATAATAGCCTTTAAAGAGAGGCAAAACTTGGTATTAAAGCCGCTAGTATCAGATCAAAGGATGAGCTAAGCTGAGCTAAACTAAGAGCTGGCTAAGTTAAGCTCAAATTTCAGAAAAAGCTCGAGACCTACAACTTTGGTACAGAACCCTCTGTGAGAGAACACGTCTCGCTCTTGTCAGGTTTTTTTCTGAAACTAGTTTACCTTCACAAAAAATGGCAACCTCATCTATTAACGTAAAAGAATTACTGGAATTATACCTAGAGTCGTCAATACCTTACCTACCTACTAGGCAGTAACAGCGTCATACTGAGTGGAAACTTTTACCTAAATTACTAAATGACGCACATGCTTCCGTTCTATGAACAAAACGTGGGCACGTCACTAGTAATTTATATAATGACAAGTTCAACAGATGATCGTACAATATTATAATATAATATTGACACTTGGCTCCTCATTTCAGTCCACTACATCACTAAGGGGCATATGCCAAGATAGAATTGCCTTGAGTTATTCAAGTAACACTATTTTAGGTGTCTTTGTAAATTTGACGAAGTATTGCTTACGTGACACGTTCTTGTGTCACGTTCTTATTAAAAACGTCATAGCCGTGTGTAAATATAGTATTTAAGGACAATAAAAGAGGGAATTTGTTTGTTTATCAGTCATAAACTAAGATTTTTTTAGCTTGACGCTTTTTTCCCTACCAAAGTCGAATTATATAGATAGATAGAGTTGCATGTTAAGAGACGGAACCCAACGCCGCGCGTCCTCCAGACCAGAACAAAGAAATTAACATAAACGATATACTCACCAACATTTGTCGTACTTACAGCGAGACGCTGGTTCACTGCAAGACGACGGCCATAAATGGATATTTGGTTTGACTAATATTTAATAACCAAATGATAGTAGTCGATTCTAATTCAGCAGGTATTAGGTATATTTATTTCCGTTAAAATGCCGTCGTCATAAGTTGATTTCACGATACAGGTTCTAACAGTTTTAATATATCAGTGAAAAGGCGATTTAAATAAGGAATTCTAATTAAATAGGAAATTTAGATTTATAATTATCTATCATTGCGCATGGGAGAGAGGAGAGTACAAATGATAGTTATAGGTTCGATTCCCGCGTATGGGGGTCAAAAAAGCATTTCCCTAGTCACTCACAACGTCCTGGACGTCCAGTCCCGTTAAGCCACTCAACAATTAAGGAAATAATAATAATAATAAAATAAGATTATAAAATTAACATAAAGCGGAGACTTATTACTAATTATTATCTAATGACTCTTTTGTGCTCTATAGATGCGTGAAGAAGATAAAGAAAATGTATCATCATATCAGATAATTTGAATCAATCAATGCAAACAGCTACGCCAACATTCCAATATAATAATAGAATATAATTTGCATCATTTATTAGATCGTTGATCTTTATTGAAATGGTATTTCTTTAGACAGTGAGTTAATAATATGTGGTGGCTTTGTTGTCCACTTTTCGTTTGTTTAAAAACATTAGGTATCTACTTATTGTTTAGGGCTATACAGAAATGGGTTTCTATCGTATATCATTTAGTAGTGACTGATATCATTTAGTACACAGTTAATGTAGGCAGAGAGAGGTGAGATACCACTCCCAAATTCTAGATATTTTGTGTTAAGTGTCGGAAGTCAACGCCGCTCCTTAAAATATATAAGAAAATAAATTATTAAAAAAATCATTTTTGATTGTAGTTTTGATATGGCAAGGGAACGTGATGTGTGCAGGTTCAAATCCCACTGAATTATTGATGTACCTATTATAACAACATGTTACAATTGCACAATAGACAATAGCTTAGTATAAAACCTGATACTAAATATATAACTTATATAATAATATTAAATATTTTATCAATATGACAAAAATAGATAAAGTCATTTTTATTTCCCTGCTATGGTATGAAAACAAAGCGCAGCATTCTAATTCTATCACTTAATGCTCTTTCTTGAAAATTAAACAGTGCGAGGGGGACAGAGTGTCTTAACATTAAGTTTACTCTACTTACAATAATATATTAAAGTTATAGAATACAGCCTGGGCCAAATAAAATAGTGGAGAATGGAGAGTCCAAATGCCACAATGGGTTAAAAACTATAAAGCCTGTTCCCGGGCGTGCGAGATTGGATTTTTGATTCCCACTTAAGAAAATGAAATATTTAATATTTATAGTATTAAAAAAATTTAATGAAATGGAAAATTTTATTCACTTGATAAAAAAGTATAAGAAAAAAAAAATTAAATTATATATTATGAAAATTATTTAATTTA
>DWAN01000225.1:0-27443 GCA_018230445.1 Heliconius hewitsoni | reverse complement strand
ATATATATATATATATATATATATATATGTATATATATATATATATATATATAACGACGTTTGTTGAGAAACGAATTTATGTTAATATGCATTTTTGTAGTTATTATATTTTCATAATTAATGTTACCTCTGTGATATTTAATGCTTACATTACTTTGGTGACAATAGCTTCATATTTTAGTACATTGTGTTATTATTATATAATATAGTTTGAAAAGTACACCTGGCATAGCTAGGTAGCTTTCTTTGTTGGAAACGTTTGGATTGAAGCATTTATTGAGACGCCTAAGTCTACGGTGGTCGGTCCGGTTTGTATATAACAATAAATATGATATTTTTATTAAATATGTTTTTTTTATTTTACGTTAATTTTCGTCCTTTGGAACCTTTCCATCACAGCGCACAGGGTCAGTGGAGTAAGTATAGAAAAATAATCAATTTTACGGTACAAAATCTTTATTTAAACGTTTTATATACAAAATAATTCGAGTGATACGATTTGATCGTGACTAGATACATACACAATAAGCTTTGCCAATGGCGATTACTTTTATCGTTGAACAGTTGACCACAAACTTAAAGTAGTATAATTTTCAATATAAAATATAATGAAGAAAAAAAAAACAGTTATCAATAAAAATATAATTTTGTTAAAAAGCTTAAAGCGATTCGCGTACGTTCGCATTTTAAAGCCGCACGCACGTACAGATAAACATAATAATAATAAAATGTTATATGATAATGAAAATGATATAATTTATGTGCAAAAAAATTTGTTTACAATATAATATACACTTACAAGCTATGTAATGGTTAAAAATACATTGAAATAAATATCTAATATACCGATCTAGTACGTGCACTAAGGCTTTAATGCACAAAAGCCTTCACAAGTACTACTTACACTTTGATCGTCCACTGCGGGACTAACAGGAAATTGAAATTAATGTGAAAATGGTGACCTTGATAACCTTTCTACATAAAATTCCTAAATCTTATAAGAAAGCAGTTTTTATATTGTGGGAACATATTTAAAAGATAAAACTTCAAACAATGTATTTTGAAATAGACACTGAGTGATTATTTTTTTTTTATTTTTTTTTTAAATAATATTAGTAGGAGGATCTGCCCGATTGATCTTCAAAGTGTTGTGTGCCGGGAGGGACGCGGTAGCTGGTGTAGCTGTGGTTGAGAGCGTGCTGCGAGAAGAAGGAAGAGTAGTCCTTTTTCACCTGCAATTATTATTTTTTATTTTAAATTAATCTTTGTTAACCTAATTAAAATATATTCGGAATCCCTAACGAAGATGGATACATTAATTTAGTTAATATCAGTTTGTCTTAAAGTTCATTAAAATAAAGAAGTACATAGAAACTCAGTTGAAACTAGTTTTTTTAAATATAAATTAATATTAATAATTACTTATACTAAGAGACTACACGTAGCGGACATGCAGATTGCAGGTGCCTAAATAAGGTATTAAATATTCTACATTGCGAAATTTATTACAAAAATAGATAGAAATGAATATAATACGATACGATGTGATCAGCCAATAACGTGATTGTAAAAATCTAGAATGATTTAGTTGTTCAAAGACGTTTCTAACGTTAGTGTTACGAATAACGGACGACTTCGAGAATATTCTATGAGTTAAAAGAAGTGCTTTGACAAAATAGTCACACATGTCCGAAGCATCACTTACAAATGGTGGGTATTAAAGTCCGATATGTACCGAATACCAAAATAGTCGGGCTGACCGACGCGCACTCTTAGACCTCGTTGAGGGCAAGTAAATCGGCAAGCGAAAATTGCCGTGGCTAGAAACATACAATAAGCGTACAAGGATTTCTCAATTTTACTATTTTAAGCAATATCTTTATCAATTTTCTCTTTTATTATAAATTTTATGTATAAATTTTAATGCAAATGCAATTTAAATGTTAACTTTAAGCTCGGAGGAAACTTTTCTGATGTTACTTTGCATGCCAGTTTCGCCGGTTACGTATAATTGATAGTTATCTAATAATTAATGATATCTTACAGACAGCGGATGAAAGTACAAACTAAATGTTTCTTATATTTTCAAGAATAATATTCTCATTAATAAGCGATAACAATTCATACGTTTTGTTACATTAAAATTAAAAATAAATAAGTATGTAAAAATGAAATGCATATGACAAATGTGTATCTATTATATATTGCTATTCGAGACCTGTGAAACCAAAAACTAGCCTGTCTGTTAGATAAGGCTGTCCGGGAATTTATCAGGTAGTGGTGAAACTGGCCCTTAACCTCATTTTAAGAAAATTAATCTGGTTATATAAAATTATACCTAACAGTAGATAAATAAAGAAGTTTAAGATTCATACTTTTTAGAAAAATGATCTAATTTGCTATTTCTATAAAGCAATTAATATCAAAATAATATCTCTTTTTTACGTAACATGATTCCTGGTTTACTTTAATTACTTATTTTATCATCCAGTTAGTACGTTATATGTACAAGTACAGTCAGTTGTTATACAAAAAGGTATTTATATTTACGTTTTTATTAAAATGTCGACTTAAATAAATAAAAAAAGAAATAAACCTTGCGTGGTCTGCAAGCTGGCCCCTTGGCTAGCTGCCTCCTTGCTTCGTTCTCTGCGGCCACTGCCTCCTTTACAGACTGTGGCGGCCATTTCTGATCTCCACGCATGTTTGGACCTCCTAAATAAACAGCATAACTTTAACCTATTTAATAATTCGTAATAATATTTTTGTATTATATAGATAGGCTCCATTAGTCTAAAAGCATATACCTAAATCCATCTTGGATTTTTATACAATTCCTATATAATTAGAAGCCGTTGTGCCGTAACGGCATAAGCGTGCGACTGGAAACGACAAGGGTTGTGGGTTCAATTCGCTCTGGTAAGGAGGTAAATCGAGGCGTTGAGTTCCGCAACTCAAAAGCTAATACGCAATACTTCAAGAATGTGTTGTTGCTGCAAAAGCATTTCTATATATTGGATTAAATATTTTCTAACAATGAATAAATAATTAATGGCAACAAACAGAGATGACATTGTTATGTTTTAATGGGAGTAAGTACGAAATCTTTAACTTTTTTAGTGTACCATAAAGTCTTGTTACGATATTTGCTCTTGTAATGTGAGACAGAACTTTTACGTGTTACGAGTCGCTTTTCGAAAGCGCCAGGCTACTACATATATGTGCGTAAACACAAAGGCCCTACACAAAGGATTATTAGTGAGCTAGTACATAATTTACTCATACTATTTTATGTAGCTTCACGCTGTATCCCGCACTTAGGAGGATAGGCAGAGGGGACCTGGGAGCTTAGTATTAAGACACTCCATTCCCATCAAGATACTTCCGCCGAATTCTGAAGGCATTGCACCTTGAGTCGTAAAACTGAACGCAAGCTTTACCTCGTTACCATAGCAAGGAAGAAAAAAAATTAAATATTTTATTTTCTCGAGTTTCATTCACATTCAAACGAATAAATGGAACCCTCAATCTTTTTCATCAAAGTAAATTAAAGTATGTCTGTCTCCCACATAAAATAATTAAAAAATAATATACGTCTTGAAACTCAAATTAATTTAGGTATATAAAAGTAAAATTTCCATTTTAAATTTTAATATTTACTACGTAATTAATAATCTTAAGAAGTTAAGGTAGCTACATTATTACAAATTTAAATGTTTAAGTGATGGCCATAAAACAATAATTCATCTTTTATTATTTATCTTAATATCTTTTTCGTAGTTATGGTAGTTACACCATCAATTAATTATATTGGACACAATTTTTTTTTTTAAAAAGTATATATAACGTGTATAAAAATAAAGAAGAGAATTATCGATTTCTATAATTTCGAAGAGATTTTATGTCGAAGAGAAAATCCAGTCCAATCAGTAAAAGAAAAGGACAGAGTAAAAGATCTCTACGGTTATTTCCTGCTGGTGATGAAACAATATAGTATTAATATTACCTTGGTACGACGCTGTGGCCGGTTGGCTAGCAAAAACTGGTGATGGTTGCTGATGAATAGGAGGTTGAGGACGCAGAGTTATGGTCGCCGGGGGCGGCTCAAAGGGTTTCTGTGGCGGCTGGTATAGAGGCTCCGAGTACTGTGGCTGCGGGGAGTATTGGCCTTGGCCCTGGGGCGAATACTGCGCTTGAGGATATTGCGGTTTTTGTGATGATGGCTGTAAATTAATATTATTTATAATTGTTTACAATATAAGAGTGCCGTGTTAACAAAATATATAGGTTTCTTTCTTGACATTCTTTCGTTAAGTGTTTTTTTTAATTTTAATAAAAAATAATAATTTTATTTAAAAATTGATCTGGTTGGTTCTTTTAACGTATTATTTCTAAGCTAAAGTTTTCTAACCTAAAATAAAAAATACGTAACTTTCACGGCACATCAAAAAATAAAAAAAAATATTAAACTTTTTAAAATGGTTTAAATTTTTTTATACGAGACTTAGTGTTGCTTGAAATTATAAATTCATATTTTGTAAATTAGTTTTACATGCAAACAAATATAAAATGTTTCTTTTTTAATTTTACAATTAAACTAAATACACATAAGTATATTTTTAAAAAATAAAGACAGATGACAGATTTATCAAATCGTGATTACAATTATTAATAACGTACTTATTCGTTACGACTGATTTCAAAGTTGGCAATAATGAAATCTTGAAATCAGAGCACACAAAGTGATTCAAACAGGAAATATTCTATGGACACTGTTCGCCAGATAGCTTTCAATTGCGCACTGTGTGCTGAGCGTTGTGGTGCTGTTTGCTGTTCCTATAGGGAACATTGTAACAGTTTTTGAAAAGCGATCGTTTTAAATATTTGCATTTGATTAGTAAGATAGAAATTTATTGATAGAACAAAAAAATCTTGCATGCACTTTTAACACGTGTTCGACTCTACCTGAGGGGAGATGGGGGCTGGTACGGGTGCCCAACGGCTTTGTTGCTGTCGATAGGGTTGCGCGATAGGGGATAGTGGACCTTGCCGATAAGACGGGGCTACGGGGGAAGCGGTAACTCCAGGGCCCACGGGTATCAGCTTACTTAGCCCTGTGGGTTCCTGACGACGTCCCTCACAGTGGGATTGCGATTCAGGTTGGTAGGACTGGTATTGGTCCTGGGGCTGGACTTGGGATTGGTATTGAGGCTGGTGGTGCTGTGGCTGTGGGGAGTATTGTGGTTGTGGGGAGTATTGTTGCTGGGGCGGAGATTGCTGTGCGTTGTTGTAGAATGCGGGGTTTTGCTGTAGAGCAAAAATTTAACCAATATGGACGACCGCTAATTTATATCTATTTATTTTATTTTTCTTTGAAAAAAGTAACTTGTATGTTTACAGTAAACAGGTATTGGCAAATCGAAATTATTCCTAATGAAAAGAAAATATCACTTAAAATAATAATATGTAAACAAATTTCAAATTACAAATAATATAAAGTACGTCAACATACCAAAACCAGCGAATTCATCGAATGAATATAACAATTTTCTTTATGTAATGATTTTTTTATTAACCTATTTTTGTGATGACTAATATCTTAAAATTTATAAGTAAAATAAAAAAATATTATAACTATATGCAAAAAAAAAATAAAAAAAATTACCGTTTTCTCTTCATGCCATTATAATTGCTATCGATGTTTAAGCGTGCTATGTGCAGCTTGCATTATATATACACAAATTTATTATTATATATTCAGAATCGTAAATAAAAAAATACCTGTTGCGAATGGTAGCCGTTCGTTTCTGGTGCTGGAGGCCAGACCACTTTCTTTTGACCTGCAACAAAGAAGACCAACTTGAAACAGCGTAATCTTTAGAGAAAAAAATATAAAAATAACTCGAAACCTGGAATACTATTTTACTGATAAATCGCATGTACGTAAACAACTAAATAAGATTAACTTTTGCATCAAACGAACTCTACTAGCTGTGGTAGAGTGGCATATTTATTCTTAATATATAACAGAGTTTCTACTGGTAGTGAAATTAAAACGTGTTTATATTAAACCATGTTTTTTACGTTTCCCAGATCTCGAGCAGATATAAAGATTAAATATAAAAATACTGTAGTGTTATTTTTTACGTATGTATATATTATTCTAAAACATTATAAAGATTTGATGTGATGATTTGCAGGCGATATCTATCATACTATCTTATTAAGATCTGATACTATCTTGAGATCACACGACTCAATGTTCGCTACTCAGTTACTTATTATGACACATTCCTCTTTAAATTAGCTTGGACCAAAATGTTTTGGATTGTCGCCAGAAAATAGCAAAAAAATGAAGACGAGATTTTATACAAGCGGGAAATCAATTTTATTGAGGAAATGATAAACAATTAGTAATATAAGTAGTTACTGTAGTACTATATATAAGTGATATTTCTAATCTATAAAACATCGTGTATAATTCTTATAAAAGAATTCCAATTCGATATTAAAATATTTTTATTTTACATTATAAAATGAGAAATCTATAATGAAGTATATTATCAAGTTTTGCTGCAATCATTTCTCAGGTCCTTAAGGTATTGTAATTTGAATAACTCATTACTTCACAAGAATGCTGTATCAAATGCCAGTAAATGTCGTGAGATTTCTTAACGTACAGCTTAATAAATATTTTTTGTATAAATTTTTAAATAATTTTACAATGAGCTCTGAATATGTCTTGTTATTTTTGTGACTTTAGGACATAGATTTAGAATTTGAATTTGGATTTTTTTATTTGTCTAATAATCGGCTAATTAAAGTGAATAGTAAAAAAATACAGTCGGATTAATAACCTCCTTTTCTTCCAGAAGTCGGTTAAAAAAACATTTAAATGTGGAGATATATAGTGAAAGTTTCAGTAATAACGTGAATATGTTAAAATATTTCTTTTGAAAATAACATAAGAACCTTTTTTCAAATTTGTTTATCAACTTTAAGGTATTTTCTGAATGTAACTCACAAGAGCGAGGGGCGCGCCAGGCGTGCCGCTTCAGTCAGGTCAGGACTACGTGTGACTGCTTATCTCTTGCCAGGTGTGTGGGCGCGGAAACATATATGTAGGTATATTTTGAGACACCTCTAGGGTAGAGACGCACACCTCATCTCTTTTTTGATTTAATTTCAAGCGAGGACTATTTCCGTATTACAGCTCTATATAAATATAATAAAAAGCAATATAAATTTGTTTGGCTGATATATGTTTTAATAAAATAAATAATGTAACCAAGGAATATATAAAGAAATTTCCACAAAAAAATGGTAATTACAACAATAATATATATAAATCTTATACTATTTCATAATAATAAGGCCATGATTCATAACATTATTAATAATGTCTCTTTTGGTCATAATCGGCTTTAAGGCAATTTTCTCTCTCTTCTTATCTTCGTGCACATAAATATTTGGCTTGAGGCAATATACTGTAATATACTTTTTTTATTGACTACTTACATTTTTATTTATTAGTACCTACTAACATTATTTTTGAGAAAACAAATGAGTTTGATTCATAGATTAGCTAAATTTAATTTGTGTAACGACGTCAACAGTTTGCGATTAATTACCTTTTGAATTACAAGACGATTTTACAGTCTTATAGGTAAGTAGGAAATAAAGAATACAGATATGTATTTTTTTTATCAGCTGAAGCTGATTCCGGCTCACAGCTGGTTAGGCCGAAGGAACCTAGTGTTAAGACAATCCGTTCCCCATTTTCCACCGACTGGAAGCATTGCGTTTCTCTGCATCGACACCAGAGCGAAGAAATGAAATTATTAAATATTAAATATTTCCTTAAATGGGAATCGCACTCACAACTAGTCGCGTTTACAGTCACACACCTGTGCCTCTGCGCCACGACTGGCCTCAAACCACGTATCATGTATCTTAGCTGTTAAATAACGTTGATTATGTAATTGACTCGCGTTGCTTACTAAAGTTTATCTAATCATAATCATAATAACCAACGTAGCGGTGCAACCGCAATCACATGGTTAATTGGCAACCACATCCTGTCATGCAATATTTATAATGACATTAATTATTTTGACGAAATTACTACATACATTTTTAGTCTGGTTTAGAGTATAATATGAAAATTTATTTCAGTTAGTGGTTAGCTCTATATTAGCGTTCATTTCAAAATATTAGAAATTAATTATTTATTTTACTAAAAATTTTAAATGTATTATGTAAATTAGAGGTTTTAAATTGTGTAAAAGTGTAAAGTTTATAAAGTATCGTGTCTTAGTTAGGTGCTTAAATATAATAGTATTTGTTACCAATCGGTACGCTTGACTCGTGAAACATTTGTACTACTATTTCAATATCAATAGCTAGTGCCATTTTGTTTCAGTAACATCAATGTGGACTATTGTGTATTGAAAACGATGCTCATTCGTTGTTGCATCTTTTCAGCGCGGTTTAATATTAGATGTTGATTCATGAAACGCGCACGAATGTAGAGTCATCCGAAATAGTTATACGTTACGTCAAACAAAAAACTGTGTGTTTATTATTAACCTAAATAATATTAAACTTATATTCAATAATCATCCTATAATCCACCATGCGGATAAAAAAATACAAATGCATTCTGTAAATTTAATATAAATATTATGTTACTGTTTTCAAAAAAATATACATATATATCAGTAACAAAACAAATACGTTCCTCAACTGATCGGATAACATTTATCAACGTATTTAAAAAATATGAGAAGAACAAAATATTGATTATTAAATTGAGTTAGTTGTACGTTCCATTTTGATTGCAAATAAATTGAAAGTTTACTTTACCGACAATTACTACTTCAGGCATTTTCGTTAGTGTTCGTTCGCACTCGAGAATATACTAACAATAACAATGAAACCCGCAGGTGGGTAAGCGTGAAATGGTTTTTTTTTTACTAAATACGTGCCAAAATGTTTTAAATGCCAATGACCAATTTCCAAAACAAGTAGGTGTCACGCGATGACGTGACCTGACAGTAGAAGGTTCTTTACACTTAAAATTACAACAAAAACAGTCACTCTCATGTAGATGTCGTCACGCTGATAAATATATTTATATCGAAATATTGCCTTGAGATGACCATGAGCTCATGAATTAAATTAGTTGCAGTTGTGAGAATCTTCAAGGTGTGGACTAGACGATGAAGTTTATTTTTGAATCTTATTGCATTTTACAGACAACAATCAAATGATTCAGAGCCGTGCAGAGAATACACGAAGTCGATGTATGTTTCTAATATATTTATACTACATACAGATTGTTACATGTGCTACGGGGGTGAGTAACAATGACAATTTCTCACCAGCAAATATACCTTTGGTTGCCTTCATAAGCTCTGAACGTATATAGGACGTGGAATTGATTTGACCATCCCAAGCACGGTCCGATTTCGTCTTTTTCGGAGGCCATATCTGGTCAAATCTTCGTTTCGTGTGAACAAGGTTCTCCAAAATCGCCTGGATTTGAGTAGGGTCTAATTCTGACAAAGCAGTGCACAAGAAGCTTTGTATAGTAGGCTCGACTAAACTGTATGTTTTTGATTTTACTTTTAATTTATAGACCGTATAACTATTTATTATAATATTATGTTAAATACATCCAAATATAATATTTGACTTTAAAATATAAAATGCTTAACACGAATTAAGAAATATAATATCAAACGAATAAAGTACCTATCACTCACATCTCACGATGAAAATTCTACACTGGTGTTCCCAATAACGAGATCAGAATACATAAGAAACAAGCACAAAATCAGGTCAATATAAAAATCTTTACGAGATTGAAGTAAGTGAGAATCGAACCCACAGTTGCCGATATACAGATCAGTGCCATGAATTAAGATAGATGATTGTCGAATTAAAGTAATCAAAAAGATACTTACTTGGTAATCCTTTACGATTACGCTCTTCTTCCTCGAGCATGCGCAGAACGGCAGAATTTGCAAGGTTCGCGGGTTTGTCATTTACCGGGTTGTTAAAGTCAATGCTGCAATACAAAGTACTAAATAAATAAATGATGAAATTACAGATTTTTTTAAAATATTTTACTTGAGAAACAGTTTAAGAAGTATCCTTATGTTACGATGAATAAGGAATAAGGAATCATCTCATATTCTTATGACTTATGAACGTAAAAAATTACAGGCCATGGGCACTGTCAGGGCATGGATATAGGTTACATATGAATTATCTTGTTTTAACTTAAAATTTTCAATGTTACAAAAATAAATTACAAAAAAGTAACGTCAAAAAGTAGCAAAGGACACTTGCCGTGGGAAATCGACACAAGAACTTGTGACAAAGCGTGAGCGAACTCTCGCTGATTGTGTTTTGTAGTTTTCAATTCAATTTATCCGATTCAACAAAACATATTGAATACAATGGCAGTTCAGGCATTTAATTAGCCGTATAAAACGTATTATTTGCTTACAAGCGTTTTTACGGTGTCAATAGGAGATGTTGATAAAATTTAATGACAAGTAATATAAAAATCTTGTATTGTAAATTATTTTACTTTTTTCCTTTTTTTTCAGTTTCACAGCATCACTTAGCATAGTGTTAAGACACTCCGCTCCCGAATCCAGGAGGCATTGCGTATTGAGTGGCTTAACTCAACGCAGCGATACGCTTAACACCAGAGCGAACAAACTAAATGATTAAATATTTAATTTTTTCGTGTGGGAATAATGATATACCCGCAACCACAAACTTGTTCAATCCCCACTCAAGGAGATGAAATATTAACTTAAATTCATATTTCCATTTCTTCGCTCTGGTGTCGAGGCAAAAGCGCGGCGTTGAGTTCTGCCACTCCATATGCAGTGCCTCCAGAATTCGGTAGAAAGTGGGAACTGGAGAGTCTTAACATTAGGTTCCCTCTGCCTACCCTGCTGTGTGCGGGACTCTGATTTATTTACTTTTATTACTGAGTATATCCTGTTCCTTTTAATATTGTAACTCTTTCTTTCATATCTATTGGCTAATCTCGAAAAACCGTTAAAAAATCTAAAATAGTATTAAACATATAAAAATAGTATTGCTATTAATTCGTACACATACATACTGTGCTGTTGCTTTTTCTCTTGCTGTATTATTAAAAAGTTAACCGCCTTTAACATTATCATTTTTAAGATGTCAAAGTGATTTTAAAACATTTTTCCATATTATTTATTCCGCATTAGAAACGAACAAGATCTTTTGCTAGTATCTTTTGCTTTTATTATTCTCTTAGGCACTTACCTAGACATTTATATGAAATATTTATTATTGAACAAATGTAAATCGTATATAAATTATTACTTTATAAATATTTTTTTTGTCGCAATTATGCTGTGAGAACGATCGCGACCGCAATATTGTACTTTGTTAATATTTTATGAGATTTTTATGAATTTCGATTGATTTTGTATCATAAAAATTTATATACTTTTGCAAACCACATATAATACTAACTTGTTCTCGTGTTATTTACAATTGAGGGCATTTAAAGAATCGGGTTTACGTTCACCTCACTACTCCTTTATTGGTAAAGAGATCGCGTGTCGGTGTCATGCAAATTATCTATACACGCCATGAGATAACATAAACAATAGATATTCGACTTATTGCGATAATTAAAAGATATATAAATATTTATTTATTTATATTGTTATATCTAAATAATATTAATTGTATGAATTTAAGAGAAAGTGTATATATGCTTTATAGATTTCGTGTAATTTAAGATTCGTTATAGATGAAGTTAATGACTTAAATGTTTATTAAATGTTTAAAAGATATTACACACAAAATTCGATACTTTTATAATACATAACTAAAAAAGACCACATTAGACAAAAACTTACTAATATAAAAAAATCTTACCCGTTGCATTCTATAGCTAAAGCCATTTTCAACTCTTATTTTACTTTTCTCTTCAACTTTAATAATTAAATTACAATATTAATTTTAAAAAAATGATTTGTGTAATATTTGTATATATGCTTTATATTTTATTTTACAGATTAAAAAAATAATTCAACAGTCAAACATAAATACAATTTTCCGCGCACGCGCACCGCAATGGGAATGGGACTGCAGATCGCACCATACTGCGTTCACGTCGGTGACAGCGGCATTTCGTGTTTTCCAAACTACATGGATCTTTTTGTACGCACGGTAAAAGCTGGGATAATAGCGTTTATTGTTATTTAGTGTTATAAGTAATTATACTATTTATTACTTATAAAGATCATGATCACACATTTTCATATAAACAATACATGTCCTCAGATATGACATGTATTGTTTATATGAAAATGTGTGCTATATATAAGAAGGTTTTCTCATAATTTTTAGTAGACGTATATCTAAATCATTATCTAGAATCCTGTTTTGAATCATCATATTATGAAGCCCATAACAATTAAATAATAACAAAATGGCATAATAATTTTTAAATAAATTATTTGTATCTCAGAAAAGTATTTTATTTTTTATTCATTAAATATTCTTATTCTTAGAATAATTATCATTTTAAGAAGCACAATTAATCAAAAAGGAAATCTTGAATTCAGATCAGACCATTCAGATACAATGCGTTTCACTGTAGTGCTATTTATATTATTTCAGATAATTTATTTCTGTACTTGCTGCTTTATGCCTTACTGGAATGCGTGTAATGCAATTTCGTCTACTCAAATGTCAATGACCTTAACCATGTTAATATTGCAAGCTCTTAGCTGTTAAGAAAATCAAATATAAAGTAATTCTGTAAGGTCTTGTCGAAGTTATCTTTCACTGTCTCCTCTTCTTATTTTGTAAAATATGTATACACGTAAAAATACTGTAAATAAGCTTCACGCTATATCCCGCACACAACAGGGTAGGCAGAGAGAACATAGTGTTAAGACACTCCATTCCCCATTTTGCGGCGAAATGTGGAGGCATTACGTGTTGAGTGGCGGAACTCAATGCCGTGCTCGCTGTCTCGACACCAGAACGAAGGAGTGAAAACAAATTTACATAAAAATATAGTAGATTGCCTGTATTTTTTTTATACTTTTTAGATAATTATCTAAATTTAATGCATATTCAAATGTGATATTTGTATATATGGCCTGTAACATTTGTCGTCGTGTTCGTCTTCACGATGATATTACAATTGATTGTCACATTGTATTTTCTATCTCCCATAATTAATCACTTTATTACGCACTGTAGTATTATACGAGACAAAGTATTGAAGTAACGTAGTAAACAGTACTTATAACACACTGGGACTTTTGTTAAGTATATCGTCTTAAAATTTAATATAATTCAATTGAAGACAGACGTGGCGCAGAGACACAAAGTGTGACTGACTGGGTAAATGCGACTGGTTGTTGGTTCGATTTAAACATAAAATATTTTTATAAATGTATATTTCCATTTCATCGTTCTGGTGTCGAGGCAAAATGCGGCGTTGAGTTCCGCCACTCAACACGCAATTCCTCCAGAAGTCAAAAGTAGGGAAGTTCGGCAAAAGTAGGGAAACGGATTGTCTTAACACTAGATACCCTCTACCCTTCCCGCCTACCCTTCTGTATGCGGAGGGATATAGCGTGAAGCTGATTTTTTTTCAATAATTCACGTAAAATGAATATATAATTCGTTATGAATTCGAAAGAACACACTCTTATAAATGTTTTCGAAAGGTCTATCTAGCTTTGTTACGTTGCTCTTCGTTTCGTTTACTTAATTCTTATTTGTTCCTTTGTCTTCTGTTATATCAAACAATATGATTACATACGTTGTTCAAGTATACCTATTTTTTTCTTTCTTCTTTACAGTACTTTGATTTGAGTTGAGAAATTGATTTATTTCATTTACCATTTACTTAATTTAAGCACATAATTTAAATTCGTTATTTTATATAATATTTTTTGAGTAAGACATTGTTATATCTATATTTCATTCACAATTAATGATAAAAGGGAAATAGGATTAAAGTTAATATTGTGTATTTGGCCAAAAGGTTCAAACCATTTAAATTCATATGAAAAGGGTCACGAGCATCCTTCTATGTTTAGCTGGATATTTGTAGTAATTATTCAGAACACGAATTTATAATTCGTTTAATCCTACTTAATTTATTATGTATTATCTGAATGTAGATGGAGATGGATGGATGCATTGTTGGAGAAGAAGAAAAAAAATATAGCTATAACAGTAAAACGTATAGTTTTATTATTCATTTCTTATCAGCTTCGCGCTGTGTCCCATATATAGCAGGGTAGGCAATGATAGCTTAGGGTTAAGACACTCCGTTCTCGCCGAGTTTTTGAGGCTTACTCGTTTAGTGGCGGAACTCAACGCCGCAACGAATCTTATATTTACCATTTATTTTATAGCTGTAAAAGTTTTAAGCAACTAATCAGCTACAATTAATTCCGTTGTCCATAGGCTATAGCAATGTGTAATATTTAAAGTTTGACATTTAAGCGCCCTTCAAAGGTTATTTGTTTAGGTTGGAGTGACGAACGGTTACTTAAGTCTGAGGTTATAACAATGTACATAGTATTTGTGTTACGCACCCCACGGTGCCGTTGTCGAGGTTCTGCATATGCTTGTTGAGTGTCTCCTTGATATTTTGCTGGGAATACAGGCCGATGGGCGAGTTGAACTGCTTGTGTACTATCTTCGGACCGGAGGCCATTTTGAAGTCGTTCGTTGCGCTGTAATTGTAATACCCTGTTTAGTGATCATATGGGTATAATCCTTATTTATAAAGTATAATTGGATATTTTTCCTATTATATATTTCTCCGGATCTCGCTTATTATCGAAATACAGTGGGAACTTATAATAGAGATATGTAATTTTGTTCTATATTTTCTGTATATCTAAAGAGATCAAGTTTTAAGTAAATAAGACCCAACGAGTCGTGCATTGGTTTTAACTCAATCGGGAAAAGTTTTAGTATAGTTATATTTTCTAAATTATTATTTAAGTATGCCGCGAAGCAGGGTAGCAGGGTAGCAGAGCAGGGTAGGAAGAGGGAGCATAGTATTAGAGACGTCAATACCGCGCTTTGTCTTATTATCAGAATAATAAGACGAAGCGTGGCATACTTAAATAATAATTTAAATAATAATTTAAGTATGCCGCAAGGCGCTGAAAACAGTAAATAATTCAATCCCATGAGCGGAAATCGAATCCATAACCATCACGATCTCACATTATTGAGTCACTGAACCACGATGGCCTTAAGAATTGTGATTGCCCTGTTAAATAAGTCCCAACCCAGCCACTATGGCTTAATTGTTAAATTATATGAAGATTATATGAAAAACACACAAGTATTAAGTAAGTAAACCTACATATGATGCTTTAATTTAAACAAAGTTAAAAAAAATATGCTGTGTTGCCGCTCTTTTGGATTCGACCACGACGTTATAAAATATGACACGAACAGCTTCAGGGAGACAGTTTTACGAAAATATTATTCTGACTAATTGAAAAAAAAAATGTGTTCATACTTTAGACATGGGAAAAATTGGATTGTCAATTTTTATCCTCCTCATGAGGTAATTTTATTACACTCCCGTAAGATTCATGCCTCGGGTTAGAGACGAAGCTCGCCGTCTTATTACGATTTTATTAGCCCCGACGCCGACGACGAAGGCTATAATATTTTTTCGAATAACGTGCGAGTCAGGTAGCTTTGTACAAATTACTGAACTATAAGATATAATTTATCCTGCAGAGCTGTAGCATCAAAATAATACAATAGGTAGTGGTGTGGAAAATTGCTAATATACTACCAATTCTATGGTATAGTTTAGGTTTTACATTTTTATTGGTTTACGCTGTACCAGAGTAGGCAGAGGAAACCTATTGTTAAGACACTCTGTTCCCATTAAGACAATATTGTTTCCCATTATCCGTCGAATTCTTGATGCCAAGCATATTGAATAGCGGTACTCAACGCTGCGATTTGTCTCGTCTAGGTTATGAAAATATTAAATATTTTATTTACTCGAGTGTGTGGGGTGGAATGGAACCCACAACCATTTAGCGTTTATAGTCGCATGCTTGTGGGACTGCGCCACGGCGGGCGGGCAAAATGGAAAAAGTCACTTTTGCCCGGTCTGTAGGAATTTCCGGAAATCCTGTCTCTACACTACCTAGTCTAGTATTTATACTAATAAATATAGTCTGTGAGTTGTCTGTCAGTCTTTGAGTACTGTAAGACTTTTATATAGATATATCGGTTGTATTTTTTTGGTTCATTGTATAATACATTAAAATAGATTTATTGTAAGTTATAGGTTAAAGAAACATTTGACAGGACTCTGTCAAATGTATATTTCAAGAGACTTCCTGCGAAATAGAGAGGAATTTTTTTATCATAAACAGTTTTGTAGCTACGTGGCTACTGCGATAATAATACAGCGAATGTTACGGAAAGTGTGTGGGCGCGGCTAAAAAAGCTCACATTGCCGGTCAAAACATATTATTTAAAGAATACGCAACAGATTATTAAGAAAACAGATTATTTTGAATATTGTAATATTTTTATTAAAATAAAATGCTCACATATATTTGTCGTATATATAACTACAAAGAGTAAATATGTAGGTACTGCTCTGATTTACATGTAGTTATATATTTTATTAATTCTAAAATAACTTAAAAAGCAAATGTTTAAGCATTCGTGTTTAAATATAATTGGGATCCGTACATCAAGTTAAAAGGATGTTTTAATATTTCTTGAACTGCGAATTAAAACGAAATGTATGGAACAGTCGAATGCCAATACAGCTGCTGGTAAGAACAAGGTCAACACTACCGTCATCAAGGTTGAAAATATTTCTGTACTATCTACCTATATACTATGCGACGTAGAAGAATACATTAACCCTATTTTTAAAGAGCACCTTTTTCCTTATGCATCATCTCTATGTGACTCTATAGTTTGCTGTAATTAACTTGCTGAAGCTGTAGGAGCTTGTGTCACAAGTTCTAAGGTAATGAGACTCCTTTACGTATATTATAACATGCATATTAAAATTTTCTTCAAGTCGTATACATGAAAATACATCGCTATTTCCAGAGTCGTGAAGTAATGGTGACTATTTTTATAACTGAACATTTGAGTGCGGAGTTAGTCATAGATTTGGAGGCCGTCAGGTGAGAAACGAATAAAAAAACCACATACATACGTCTAAAGCGTTTATTAGTGCTAGTGTTACATGAAGCGTGGAGCTTTTAGTGTCAGTGATACCTTGTGCGGCGGAGAGATTCGTGCGAGCGACGGCGGTGCCGGACTCTAACTGAACGCTGGTAGGCGGCGCGCCCACGCCGGTGCCGGAGCCAGGGAGACCGCGACTCTCACCTGTAGCGTTTCAGAAAACAAATACACTATGCATTATATCACTATTTAGTATAAAATCAAACAACACATCCATGACTATATCAGCAAAAAAATAATTAACTAAATTATTGCGTACACACTATTTTTTTCTATTAAAATAATTAATTTACCAATTTGGAGTACAAGCTCGTTTTACTTTGTAATTTACGAGTAAATTTGTTTAGTTGAATTTCAAATGAATGAGGCTACTACGAACTTTCTGTAAAACTGTAATTTATCTTACCTGTAAAAACAAAGCGTCCTTAACAATGCAGTCCTTGAACTTAAACTGCCATGCACTAACGACTGTAATGAGCTGTAACAGACAAACGTCTCTGGTACAGACGACTTCTCCTACGAATGAACTAGCACCTTCTATCACAAAATTAGCGAGAATTTTATTCACAATCCAAAAACTATTTTTATCTATGCAAAGTGTATAGAAGCGACACAAAGATATAAGTTTCTTTCTATTTAAATATTGTACAAATAAACATGAAGGTTGTTGATCTTGTTTGTCCATCTACTTGTGTATAAGAAAATAAATAAATATATATATTAATATATAAGTAGTTGTACCTAGATAGTTATTTTAAGATGCTTAATCACCTACACTAAATAATATTTATCCGATAGATAAATAAATCTGATAGTTTGTCTTTTTTTTAGTGTCACGCTGTATTCCGCACACCACAGGGTAAGCAGTATGAACCTAGTGTCTTAACACTCCGTTCCCCATTTTCCGCCGAATTCGTTAGGCATTGCGTTTTTAGAGGCAAAACTCAACGCCGCGCTCTCCCTGACACCAGACTAAAGAAATGAAAATATGGATTTAAATAAATATTTAATTTCCTCGTGTGGGGATCGAACCCACAACTTGTCGCGTTTACAGTCATTCTTATGCCCCTGCTCCACCACTGGCCACTGTGTTTGTCTAAATTAAATATCATTATTTCAGTGCCGCTATAGATTATTCTTTTACAGCTTCCGAGTTAATTAATCAACAATGTTAATATTTTCTAATAAATTATTTGATAAACGTTAAGCAGTCTGTAAGTTTATTAAATAAATATGAAAGTTTGTTCTTGAATTTTTATTATCATCTAAAATAAATGGCAAAATTTGTCTGCAAGATAACCTTGACGGAAGCTAAATTCTTCTACGAATATCCACGCCCGCTGGAAAACATGCCAAATTTTTAACAAATCTTTCTAAGCAGGTACACAAAAAACAAAAAGAGTTGAATTTCAATTCAATTCAATCAATCGTTCAAAATTCACTGGACATTTTCCTGATATGAATTGTTATTTAATTAAACAAAACCTCCGCCATTTTTGTTTCAGTACAGTTCTACGTTCGCTGTACTGTCAGGTATCCTGGCTAAAAGTAATTAAATTGATAATTGGCGATTTAGGAATTATTAGACACTGTAAAAACTAAATATGGATTTTTACCATAGTGACGGTTTTTTCAAACATTGAAAATAGATCCCACATTGAATAAATACTCCCTTATTAAATAGTATAAGCTGTTCAACATATTATTTACGCATTGTAATTGCTGTGTTGATATTAATATTCTCTAGTCAATTTTTTTTCAGCTTCAAGCTGTATCCCGCTGTATAAAAAAAGTATTACTACCAAATAAATTTATCTGTGTGCTGTAAATTTAAATAAAGTTTAAAAAAATAAATCTAATAAATAACAATCTAATTTTGATTTTTCCTTAACTTTAATAATGAATACAGTAAATAAAAAAACACTACTAAAATAAAAAACGAAAATTATTTATAGTTTATTAAAAATAGAAAACAGGTGTGCCGTGTAGGTTACAAGTAGTGAATAGAACCGGGGAATTGCTGGCAAAGCTGCTCGCGTATAACAGCCGTATTCGATACATTATGATGCTCATTGACAAGAAATCATGGTCGAGGATATTTATTATACAGGTAATATATATTTTTAATAAACTAATAAATACTTTTTTTCAAGGTATTACAAGAATGTTCAGTAGGTATTATTTGTCTTTGATTTCAGTTTCGAATTGATTCTTTTGTATAGAGGTATTTTTTTTTTAATTTCTGGCATAATTTTTTTTTAGTAACAGTTTTGGGATGGGCATGACCTGATTTCTAATAATATTACTTATGAGGGCACATTTAAATATAAAAGTACTGATATAGAACTGAATGTCAAGACACTCCGTAATCTACTCTTCACCTGAATGTCTCCAGACATTGCTTGTTGAGTGCTTAATTTGAAATAAAAATCAATCGTTGATCTTCAGTGGGATGGACCCACAGCCATCGTGCTTTCTGTCAGATACTGTTACAGTCTACCACGATAAACGAAATGAAGTTATATAGTTTCTTTTAGCTTTTCTTTTTTCTTTCTTCAATATCTCGCACATAGCAGGATAGGAACCTGGGAACTTAAATGTTATAATACACTCCGTGTCTTTAAAGAGTGACAGTTCAGTGAAATAAATTACGAGTGATCTCTTGTTATATAAGAAAAATGTCATTATTGATACTCGGACAAAATATTAAGAACAAGAAATAATAATTCAAGACAGTATCCAATGTTAGACTGGAAATAGATTATAAATATCAGCCATTCGAAATATCAATTTCCATTTCTGTCTAATTTCTATTCCTATTCTATTTTTTTCTGTAAAAAAAGGTACTTAGTAAGTTTAGGTAAATTTAAATATTAAAACCTAAATTGCAATTTTAAATTACACAATTTAATCTTTCACAAAGCTATCTCTAGGTAAATCAGAAATTACAGTTTGTGTTAAGACACTCCCTTCTCCAGCTTTCGCCGAGTTCTGGAGGAATTGCGTGATGAGGGGCGGAACTCAACGCCACGCTTTAAAATTAAAGCCTTAGGTATAGGAAAACTTTGCTGTCGGTCTGTCTGATGTCTCCTATCAAGATTTACCTCAAATCATGGAGGTGTCAAGCGGCAATTGAATTAAGCAATCAAAAGATTTATAGAAACTCGGCGCGTTGTAAAACCTATAAGATAATACTTCGCGTGGACCTACATTTATAAAATTGGGCATATAGTGAGAATTTACGATAATGAAAACACAATTACAAACTTATATTTATAGTTTCTTTCATACAAACTTAAACAACAATCTTACTACAATATCAAATTACTGAACCTGTTTGTTTTACTTGGCAAAGACTTCAAAATTATAAAATCTTTCTTTAATATGTTAACTAAATCAAAGTACCCAGTTGCTTTATGTTAAGTAAATTTATCTTATACTTTCTAGTCTATTTGAAGTCGGTTTGTTTTTTAAAAAATAATTTAAAATTCATGTTTCTTTCTCTTTATATTATAATAAAAATTTTTTTTTATCATTTTAAGTCATACTTTACATATTTTAGGCAGAAGTAAATGATATGATAAAATCCTAAGAACCTGTTGTATATTAATGGATTATAAGAAGGCTTGTGTTTGTGACAGATTGACATCTACAATTTCTTCCAGCAGAGCTATAATCTGCAGACGATGCACGCCTCGTAATAGTCTTGTATATAAATGTGTATATTTCTGGCATTATTTATTATATTTCAATAAAATTCGTACGTACTTGCAAAACATTGGTATTATATAGGTATGTGCTTATATTAGAACTCATTGATGATTGACGAATTATGTAAATTAGAATTCTAATAGTAGTAATCTAGGCCAGTCGTGGCGCAGGGGCACAAAGTGTGACTCTAAACGCGACCGGTTGTGGGTTCGATACCCACTCGAGAAAATGAAATATTTTTCTTAAATGTATATTTCCATTTCTTCGCTCTGGTATCCAGGCAAAGCGCTGAATTCAGCGGAAATTGGGGAACGGAGTGTCTTAATACTAGGTTCCATCGGCCTACCCTGCTGTGTACGGAATACAGCGTGAAGAATTCTAATATGAAACATTTTAACAACATCATTTTAACATTTTTTATTTGTATTTATATTTATTACAAGCTTTTTTTATATTTTTTTATTTAATTTTATATGAGACTGTGCATCAGTGAATGTGAGAGGGTGAGGGATTTTGTGTAATATCCATGGGCGTATCCAAAGATATTTTTAAGGGGAGACCTGGACCTGGAAACAGATCTGTTCGTGAAAAGGATTTTTTTATTTTTCATGGTTAGTTTATTGTTTCTAATTTTTCTGGGGTCGGCACGAAACCTCCACCTCCCTCCCCTATGCTTACGTGCAGGGTAATATCTATATTTGCTTAAAGTATTATATTGTAATAAAAGAAAATCTAATGTTACCACATCCAGAGATAAAGGAAGGAAAAAATATCGTATCTTTTTTTTACCTTTGTATATTTTGGTAAAGGTTATCCTTCACAGTAAAATAACCAATCTTTCTTAGATAAAGATTACCATATTTTTGTAGTTCATCCATACGTTTACAATGCGTTCAGTTTCTGTTATTAAATACACACACACTAGAGGTAAAAATTTGAAAATAGTACAAATATTAAAATAAAAACAATAATATAATAAAAATATACTAAAAATGGCATTATATATAGTTTCAAAAGTAAAGTAATAACCGAAAGCGCTGACAATAGAACTGTGAATGTCAAACGGTTTATCTGTTTAAATATACTTGTTATCAATATCGATATCAAATATTTGTTACCTAAAAGTTATCATTTAAAACTTTCCTTTCCCCTTCCTTTATTAGCTTACTTGCTCCTATTTTCATTATGTGTTGGGCCAGTTTGTACGCTTTTTGCAAGTGTTAATCGTATATTTTCCAAGAAGTTATAACACCTCGTTTCTAAATATCTAGATAGAGCATTATATAATAGAAAACCAATTTACATTCTTATAAAATTCTTAAGCGGTTTTATTTAATTTGTTTAATTACAATTTAATGTACCGATATCATCAAATTAAAATAAATAATATTTTTAAGAAGAGGGAATCTGGAAAAAAATGGAACATAATTTGAGACCAAGTCTTTAGCAAACTTGCTTTAATCAGCTATACTACGTATTCCTGATTCGCCACAACGAAATTTTGGTTTTAGTCTAAAAATATCAGCCATTATAATTTCTGCAAATCTTCGAAATAATTATTTATTTATTAAAAAAAGAGAATACTGTCTTTTATTCTTTTTTATATATTCTATATCTGCTATATATGGTATTACATTAAGAAATTCAAGTGTTATGTATTAATTTTTATCTCGGCTTCACGCTGTATCTCATCTATCTGATGTATGGAAGACACTCTAATCCCCACTTTCCACCGAATTTTAGAAGAATTGCGTGTTGAGTGACGGAACTCAACGCCGCGCTTTTGCCTTGTTGCCAGAGCAAAGAAAATAAAATATTAATAAATAAAAATTCATTCCCCCAAGTGTAAATATTTTTTTATCTGTGTTATTTTTACCTTATTGTCGTAAATTAACTACGTAAGGCGTTCTAATTTATTATTGATTATGCTTATACAACGAAACAGAAATAAATGAAACTCCATATTTATTATTAGCATTTTATATTTCAAGAATTAATTGCACTATGTAACCATAATATAAACAAAAAACAATAATATTTATATATCTCTACTATAAACTATATTACTATTACTAATAAAATAATATTTTAAAATCAACGTAATTGATTAAATAGCGAGTGAATTTTACATTTACCCAGCTCTAAAAATGTAGAATTCGTCGCCATAACAATATGTACTAGGAAACATAAAAATAATGAAATCTAAGGAAAAAATAAAATATTGTATAAAAAATGAACTAAAAATGAAATTAGCTTTAGAATAACAGTTTAACAACATACATATACCACCTGATTATGTACATATAGCTTATAATGATTTCAATCGAAAATCATTTATAATTGATATTTAAAATTTGACACTAAATATATATTTAATTTGCCTTAAAATTACTTGCTGAATATAACTGTATGGAGCGGAGATTATAAATTTACCTACAGCGTGCAGAGTTTGTTGTTTACTTTTGCTGTCTATCGTCTTCGGAGCTCGCTTTCACGTCTTTTGGTAATGCGGACTGTAAATTTCAATTTGTTATAAATATTGATTAATAATTCAAATAAAATCAGCTTCACATTCTATCCCGCACACAGTATTGTAGGCAGATGGACCCTAGTATTAAGACACTCCGTTCTCAATTATACCTCTGTATAATACAATAAATGCGGGAAACAGCATGAAGCTGACAAAAAATATTATGATTAAAAAAATATAGAAAATAACTTCATATTGCCTCAATAAAATTAATAAACTTTATTTTATTTACATTGAGAATTACGTTATATTAATATATTATATCCTCACCTCAAAGGGTAATAAGAACATGTTGTTGTCAGAACGACGGCCAAATCGAAGGCGCATAGACGGAGCTCGCACATCTCGCTCTTGTTCCTATAGAAACAAATATTTTAATGGAAAATACCAATAAAAATGACTGAAATGATTGAGAAGTTTCATAATGTCATTTAACTTGTACTCCACGTAGCAGCAATAAAAGAAATTGTTAACCGACATAACAACAAACTTTGTGTATATATAGTTCTTGCCGAAACACAAACATTTGCCGAAAAGTCAATTTAAACAAGGATTCCCAACACCATCTAATAACGATATCTCATACATTTTGCTCTTGGAAGTGTAAAATTGGGACTATTTGTCGTAATACAGTCGTAACAACGAATAGTGCTTTGTTAGGGTGAATGAGTTCGTTTCTCGCGTTTACAACGTGTTAACGTGGTTATTTTACGATCTTTCGCCAATATGATATAAAAATGTTAGATGAAAAATATAAAATATATATATATATATATATATATATATATATAAGCTGATGTATAAGCTATATTACTGTAAAATTTTATCATAATCCGTTCAGTTGATTTTGTGTGTGATGGAACAGACATCCATTCTCACAAACTTTCACATTTTATTTAAATATAACAACAGATCAGGTTTTAATGTTTCAGTGCTAAAATAAACTTATTTTAAATTGATATGTTAAATCATAACAATGAAATAAGTAATCAAGTACCTAATATGTAATAAATATTGTTCGTAACCATATACTGTTATTTATTTTACTTATAAGGACAAAACACAAACCTCTTGGGGAAAGATGTGGGGTACGGCGCGCTCGTCGGAACGGCGCCCAAAACGTAGGCGGACGGGGGTTCGCACCTCGCGGAGGGAAAGCAACTCATCCATCTCGTCGAGCTGTAAACGTTAACTATCTTTGTTTCTATTTCTTTTTAATTATTTTTTTTAATACTTACTGTACTATACTGTTATAGTTAATAATAATAACATATTTTCTAATATAAGTATAAATTTCGTTTTGTTTATTATAAATATCGTCCAGAAACTATACGAATATGTACCTCGTCCAGTTCATTAAGTTGAAAACGCTATCAATCACCGTTCACTAAATCAAGGAGTGGCTAACATATTTAGTGATTAAATTATACTAATTCTCTATTCTTTTAAAAATGTTTATTATATAAAATATAATATTATCTTAATTGGTCTACAAATTGAATAAGCTCGCTATACAAAATCAGTGAGATGATGGTAATTTCAAATAAACATTGAATTATCGAGCTCAGTGGCTCATGAAAATTGTAAAATTATAAAGATTTCAATTTTCTTATCTTATAAACTTAGACATGTATTTCTCGTTAGAATAATTAGATCATATTAATATTTACTTGAGATAATATCAAAACATTCTACTTACTTATTTCTGCGAGAGTTATTTATATCTTTCCATGAGATTTATTTACGTTACAATAAATAAAATGCTATTTGGAATCAAATTCGAGTTTTATCCTGTTTGTAGCGTACTTTTGGCAAATGTTGAAAAAGGGATCGTTTTAAGATGACTGTCTGTAAGTAATACTGTGGGTAACGTTATCCACTTTGGTTTTGGCTTTGTCATGCATTATCCACTCAAGAACACAGTGTGGTGGCATTTTGTGATTCCGCATATAACATGTCTCGATTTACATTATAATTTAATAGTAGTTTTCGTAGAATTACTTATATTTTGTAAATAAAGAAAGATATTACATATTTGATTTTGATAAAGAATTATTTGATTTTGGGCTAAATTATTTTCGAAAAAGTGTAATTTTAAAATTAATGAATATTTATTCTAAATACACGGTAATAATCTTACGGGAGCTTGAGGTGGCATGTCGGGATCGGAGCGGCGTCCAAAGCGCAGCCGACGAGAAGGTGACCGCACGGACTTGCGTGCTAGCGCGTGCCCGCCCAGCGCGTCGTGCTGAGCTAGTAGAGCGTATAGCCCGCCCAACGCGTCCCATCCACTTCGACTGTCGGATGCAGCTGATGACCCTTTTATAATGACAATTATATCTTTAATTTTACCTTTTAAATAAATATGTACAGTATATACGAAAGTCAATTTTTTTAATTTCACGCAGGACACACTCGCTCACAACCCTGTTGTGAGCGTCAGGCGTAATAAAACGTTAGTACACTCCGTTCCCCATTTTTCACCATATGCCTGGAGCATTGCCTGTTGAGTGGCGGAACTAAACGCCGCCATTTGGCTCGACGCCAGAGCGAAAAAATTAAAAGATAGATAGATAGATCTAATATAAGAATATTACTCTCAACATTATATCATTTTACTATAAGGAAATATGCATTTAAATTTATATTTATAGGTCATTTTACTTTCTTCTATAATCGAATTATTTTTTACAAGGTGCAGTCTATTAACATGAAAAACAAATTAATATTTTTTTACAACCAAAGACAGTATTATATAACGTATATTTATATTTAAATTGTGATACACAAAGTTCTTTAATTTCACCGCAGACAGTAGCCATCTTTATTTATTCCTTTGAGACTCTGATGAATCTTAAACAAGAAGTTCAAAATCAAATTTGTAAATCATTCAATCAGATTTTCAAAAGTATCGATTTTGTATATATATTTGACGACAAGTATATCTATTTTATATTACTATTTCAAATAGTGAAAATACATATTTTAAACATATTCAAAAAATACTATTAATTCCAAAATATAATTAAATAAAAATAATCAATGTCCTTTAAAACACGATAATTAATTATTTAAAATTAAAAAAAATGGATAGAGCGTAATTATATTCAGGTTCTGAAAGGTAAATTGTAACCACGTTCTTCGTTAACATTGTATTATCACAATAAAATATGCAAATACTTCGTTAAACCATTTGATTCAATTAGTCGATATAAAGCGGGACTCTGCCCCTGCTTAATGCCGTACCTCCGTAGGTGTAGCACACATAACTTGCTTTTATTATAGTATGTGAAAATCTGAACGATTTAAATTAAAAAAGTAAATTTATAAATAGTTTATTAATAACATTTTATTTCTATTAAAGTTAAGCAAAATTAATCAAAAAATAATTTTGAGATTATTGGAGTGTTCAATAATAGGTTTTAACAATATTACGGTGCTTTTGAAATGGTAGGTTCTGTAGGCTGGAGTAGTCGATTCATTACAGTTAGGTTAGATCGATAAATACAAAACTATACAGTTTTAATAGCGATAAGTTTGTGTGATATCCAACATAACAAAATACATCGATTTTTTTTCGAGCTTCACGGTGTATCCCGCATATAGCAGGGTAGACAGATCGAACTTAGTATTAAAACACCTCGTTCCCCACTTTCTGCCGAATTTTTGAGGCCTTACGTGTCGCGCGGCGGAATTAATCGCCGCGCTATTGATTTGGTAGCAGAACGAAGAAAATGAAAATATTAATAAATAATAATTCATTCTCGCGGGAATCAAACCTACGTTATGCCCTTGCGCGCGACAATCGCAAGGGAACAAGCGTACATTTACATACATAAAAATCAAACCAAAAAAATCAGTTTCACGCTGTATCCCGCACACAGCAGGGTAGGCAGAGGGAACC
>DWAN01000224.1:0-27443 GCA_018230445.1 Heliconius hewitsoni | reverse complement strand
CATGACAAGGTTGGCTGGCAGAGAATGCTATTTAGCGTTAAGCCCGCCTTTTGTAAATCTTCCTTTTTTGTAATTTGTGCAATAAATATATGTTCACATTAGAGTTTTATTACTGTTTCATGCTGCTACCATGTGAAGCGGCCTTTACTAAGCTCTACAGACAATTATTTTTCTCTATACCTAGTCATTTTTTTAATTCGTAGAATGTCAATAAGGCCTGCTACACACGAAACGATATATCTTAACTATTTGAACCTATGCAGATAAATCGAACTTTCACAGTGCCTCCACACGACTCCGATGTCGACTTCAATTGTCAGTTCTCCACAGAAGCTTACACAGTAAATACATTGCCCTCAATGGAAAATTATGAAGCATATACGATACTAAGCCTGGTTTAGCTATTTTGTCGTACATTTTTTTTATAATCCAATAATTCAAGTGGGCATCTAACTTACAATCTAACGTGTTCACAGTTACACTTTTGACCCTGCGCCACGACTGACCTCAAATTTTCTCATTATTTTATTTATTTCTAGTGGGAATCAAAGCCATAATCTGTTTTCGTTCGTTCTTATATCACTATAAATTTTTGTAGTTTTTCGGAAAGTCCATCTCTTCCCTCTTCCGATATATTACAGTGATAGACGTGCACACTCCCATGAGTTCAGTGAAGTACTGCCGTCAATTGTGCCACACGCTTCGATAGATTGTGCAACTGCAATCGAGAATGATTTATTTAACGAGAATTATAAATGCCACCGATGAACGATTAATTGCAACCATTTTTCATGCACACGACCGAAAAATCTTTCAATCTGGTTTTCATAGATTTATCGTTACGTGTGTAACAGGCATAAGCCGTAGTGACTTATAAATTGACTATCATAAATGTCAATTGTCAAATAGTATTATTATTTGTCTTCTAGGTTGTCAAATTTGATGTGGCATAGGAAAGTATCATTTTCCAATATGTTTTGGAATTTTCGTTTTTAATAAGTGACAAATAAATTAGACTGTGTCCGATTAATTAACTTTTGTAATGAATAATGGTTACCAGAAAATGACGGAAGAAGAAACTGTAGATATAGAAAAGGAGCTCGATGAGCACCTAACTAAAGTTCAACCAAATCTGCAAGATGTTATCAAAAGAGTAAATAAATTTCGTTTAGCATTCCCATAACTTTTATTTTACATAAGTTTAGCTACTTTTATTTATTAAAACAAAACTCTGACTTACTCGCGTTTATTTCAATTTTTCAGAGCTTTACCAATGTTGCTCTGCAACAAACAAAAAATGGAGAAAAACCTAAACCAGATACTTTAGAAGATACATCATACTTTGCCAAAAATACACAAGTGTAAGTTTATGGTGACCAATAATATTCAATAAGTAAATATTTATAAAAAATGTATGTACATATGATTGAATATTTTTTTATATATTTCCAGGAACTTGTCAAGATTAGAATTAGTTAGGCCTCCAACTTTTCACATGCAATCAGTATCTTTGAACCTAAAATCAATGTTCCTATCATTACGCTGCTCACTTGGTGAAGTGAGTGTAAAAGGACTGTACAGTGCATTTAATGAAAACCTTTACAACCTCATACCTGTCATGGCTGAAGGACATGTTCTGTAAGAATACTTTCTCAAAGGCAACAAGATTATTTTATTTTACTAAGAGTACCTATATGTCATTTTTTAAGACAAAATGTTGAAACTCAACATTACAATTTGTTTTAACAGAGAGCAAAATTACAAAAATATTTCAGTCATAAAGTAAAGGCAGATGCTGTCATACTGCAATATGATGGCTGCTATTTCAACTTTTCAATTTCAATAAATAACTAAAACAATATATTCCTTAATTATTTGTATTTATGACATTATGAAATTTATAGGTCTTGCTTAAAAAGGATATAAGGTTTGTTATCTATATTAGTTTATTTTATATAACAAATCACAAAAAACAGCTTAACACTTTTTCCTTTGTAACTTGTATATTTGTTTCTGCTCCATTTTTTAGGACATGCTTAGTGAATGGTAGAACTCAACATCATCTTTATTGTCAGATAATGTGTTATCATTCTTATAATAAATTTATACTTTCTTTCATATTTCAGTATAACGTTATCAAATATGACAGCAGATGTGAAAGTTGGCTTAGTCCTAGAGGATGATGCTTATTCCTTTATTAATCTCGGCATAGAATTTATTCATGATGAGGTACTTGTTAAGGTAAGCTTACATGTTGTTAAAAACTTTAGACCATTTTAAAAGCCCTCTACACAAAAACTAAACAAACAACCATAAAAGAGCTGATAATTTGGAAACAGTTGAACTTCTTCATGAATCTTGATTAAGAACACGCTTGTTTTAGTCTCATTTCAAAAAAAAACTACTAATTAAAATTGGTTCATCAAGTTGAAAGCCAAGATGCGGCACCTCTGTCTTGTTGGGGGTTAAATATTATTTTGTATGGTTTCATAACCAAAAGTTTCATAACCACAAAATATACCTTTTAAATGTGTATTTTTTTCTTTTACCTTCATAGTGCATTCTGCACATAGTAGGGTAGGCAGAGGGAACCCAAGAACCTAGTGTTAAGAGACTGACACTCCATTCCTCATTTGCCACTGAATTCTTGAGACATGCATGTTGAGTGGCAAAACTCAATTGAGTTTCTCTTTGTATAATTACCAGAGCAAGGAAATGAAAATGTCAAATATTTCACTACCTTGAGTGATAATCAAAGCCACAATCGTCGCTTTTACAGTTGCAAGTCTGTGTCGCTACACTACAATAGCTCCAAATATTTAAATATTAGAATTAATTGAAATCTAATTTTATAGTTATCGTGGCCATCGCCCCAAAGAGGTGGGGGCTACGACTTTCTAACTACAGAGCAACTTGCCAAACATATAGGTATGATATAAATATACTAATTTACATTTAAACCGCAAAAAAATAATTTTATGGAAAATCTCAAATTTTGTCATATGTTGGAATAGAATATATATTTATACTCAATTACGACTCAATTATTAAATCAAACGAACGAATTAATTGCAAAAGACTTACTTATAAATAACTAAATAACTGTATAGGTAAATATTCTCATGTTCTAATTTTAAATGGTGATTCAATTAAAATTGGTTATATGCTTAAATATATTACAGCATAATTATATTTGAAAACAATACATAAATACCTTATCACTATTTAATGTTATTGGATGCCAAACATAAAATAATGATAAAGACTGTTTACTATTGTATTGAAAACATGTTGTAAATTGTATTTAATTTTATTATTTACAAATAATTTTGTTAACAATAACAAATTATTTTGTTATTAATATAACTTTAATATTAATTTGTATTTTTGGTAATTCATAATAGTTGTTTTAGTAAAGTTAATTCAGGTTGTGGTGGTGGAGAGCAATGTTGCCTAACTGAGTGTGCAACAGTTATGGTTTAGACGTCTAACACATTTATATTTATTTCTCATATCTAGTATATGACTAAGACCGGTGTTGAGCTTAGCCACTCTTCAAGTCTTATATTTCGACAAAGCGTTATAAATGGAGTATCTTGACACTAGATTCTCTCTGCCTAACCTGCTAAATACAAGAAATATATGTTATTCTTGAGTTTCATGGTGTATCTTGCATATTTTTAGCCGTGAGTTGGGAGAAATAATGCTTTAATATGCGACATTCCATCACTTGATGAGAGTTTGTTTTCAAGCCAGTGCAGAAAATTAAAATAATTTATTCACTCAAAAGGGATTGAATTTACAAAACGCACGCTTAAATGAAATGATGCACCATGATGGAACTGGATTTAAAAATTACTAATATAGAATTTCTTCAACTCATTTCAGATGACTTGCCACTTACAGCTGCAATATCTCTTCCCTTATTTGCATTGCTCCAACAGAAATTGGAAAGGCATTTGAGTCAAGTGCTGAAACAAGCTACAAGTGTCTCTGATGTTGTATGTAGTAACCCTAGCATGTTGGAGGCGTACATGTAAGTTTTTAATGATTATTGTTAAAATTTAAAGTCACAATTACAATTCAAAAGTCCGGCGTTGAGTTCCCCCACTTAACACGCAATGCCTCGAAAAATTTGGCGAAAATTGGGGTACAGAATCACTATGTTCCCTCTGCCTACCCTGCTGTCTACGGGATACAGCGTGACGCAGATTTTATAATTTAAATTGAAACATTACTTTCTTTTCAGTTTAAGCAATATAAAACAATGTTTAAATAGTCTTATTTACACTTGTTTACTTAGTATATTATAAAAGTATTAAAAATATATATAAACAGTAAAAGTTTTCGCAATAGGTTGATCGGCTAAACAGCTTGAGTAGATAGATTCAAAGAGTATAGATTGAAGTCATGTTATATAGCCTATAGCCTTCCTTAACAAATGGACTATCCAGCAATATTTATTTCAAAACAAAATCTGAATATTAGTTTGCAAATTTTTTTTATATACTTACAGATCAATGGTTGACAATTTGGCGCAAAATGGCAACAGAATTGTGGACTTAGTTCTGATAAATATGAGAAGAACTCTATTTCAAACATGTCGAGAAGTATTGGAACTACCTCCCCTACATGCTACTTTTTTGCATAAGGTGCGAATACCATACCATTTTTATTTATCTTTACGTATATTGCACCCGTTTAAGGCTGTTGTGGCGCAGGGCACAAAAGTGTAACTGTAATACGACAGTTGTGGGTTCGAAACCTGCTTGAGGGTATATTTTCAGATGAGATGAGAACGGAGTGTACGATTATTTTCTAAATTCATTTAATAAAAAATATACTAGTCTAACTGAATTGTGTATTGTATTACAAACATCACATCAATGTTTTTTTACTCTTGCTCCATAAATATATTCTATAACACTCATAGATTAAACCTTAAATATTCTTATAATAATTTCAGATAGGAACAATATCGTTTATAGGCAAATTTGATACTGATACAGGGTGGGTGAAGAACCTGGCGACCATCAATCGCATCAACGACGTCAGTGTAACTCGACCTGATCCTATGAAAACAAGCTTTCACGTTACTCTTAAAATAAAGGATTTGCAGGTTTCTATTATAATTTAAATTGTATTAAAACTCTAACCCTGCCACGAGTCCCTTTTAACCCATGTATAAATAAGCAACATCATAGCGTTTCACTGTAAACGTGAATTGAAAATATACTCACTTTCTCACTCCGGTAATAAAGCGCAGCGTCGAGATCCATATCTCAACAGGCGATGTGTGGAAAATTTAATAGTGCGTGAGGAACGTAGTGTCTTAATACTCTGCATATCTTTCTATATGGCGGAGTACAGCTTGTACGTAAATAAAACATCAATTATATGGTCCCCAGTTGTGAAAGTTTAAAAGACGTAACAGTAATATAAAATTATCCGGATATTTGTTAATCTATATGCCTAATGACGACGATCAGTCCGGCAAATCGATATTGTAATGTATATAAATGTATGAAAATTTTCTTCCTTTTTGCTTTTTATGCAATAAAGAGTTTTTAGTGATTATTTTGTTCCCCCAAATCAGCTCGGCTACGACTCGTACCGCATGAGGGGCGTGGGCGTGTCGTGCGGGGGGCGCGTGGAGGCCGCGCTGGCGGACAACGCGCTGCACGCGGCGCTCAGCGTGGGGCTCGCGCGCTGGGAGCCCTACGCGCAGCTGGACGACCTGCGCGTGCAGCGCCTGGAGTGAGTCACCACTGCACTACAGTCGGCGAGTTGTGGCCGCCGACATCAAAATGGTCATGACTCGTCGACCGTAATGTATATAAATATATGTTATCTACATATTACTACAATTGAAATAAACAATCTTGGACAAACAATTTCTCGAAGATTCAGCTAAAAGTGGGAAACGGAGTATCTTTACACTAGTTTTCCTTTTCCTATGATATGGATACAAATCTCAAAAAATATAATGTTTAATTTAAGATTGAAATAGTAGTGTATCTTTTCAAGTGTGCAAAGACTTATTTCTTATTTTCTAATGTTTTTAACAGTGGCATGGATCTCCACATAAGCGGGCTCGGCCCCCTCAGCGCCCTCACTGGCGCAGTGCGCGCGTGGTCGCTCGGCGCAGCCACTTCACTGGCGGCACCTGCCATTGCCAATCAGCTACAACATGAGTTAAGAACTGCGTTATCTGAGTTACAATTGTGGGAATTGTTACATGCTAAACAGTAGAAAGGTATATGGAATGTAGATTATCTTTATATTTGAGAAAAAATCTATAAACACTCTTTCCATGAAGTATAAATTATCATTCTATATGAACCATAGCTCATAATCTGTTAATACAGAAAATAAAAACCTACATACTTTACGGTCTACGAGTTGTGGCCGCTTTTATCTTGGCTGCTCGGATGGCTGCGCAGATTTGATTTAAGGAGATTATTTTTAGTTTTGATTATTTTCTTTCAATGCTGTGTGCACAAAGTCATAAAATGAACAATGCACAAGAGTTCAAAAAGCCTTACGCCAAACCAATCAGGGCAGCATAGACTCAAGTAAGTTTTAAAAATTTAACAAATACCACAAATAATACCTCAATAAAATAAATGAGTGAATAAAATGAAACTTTGCTTTGTATTATCAATATTTATAACAGATTAAAATATGAAATATAAAGAAATAAGAAGGCAACCTTTTGATGAAATACTATAGAAATGTAAACAAAATATTATTTATTCTGTTAAAATTCGAAAATTCATTTTATATCCAACCAACAATCTACAACAGATTAAGCGAGTAATAAATGGACAATCATTGTATTCAAAGCACAAAAAAAAATTAGGAAAGTTAGTTTTTTCTTTCTAAATAAAAAGCACAATAACTGTCAAATACGGAGAAAGTAATAAATTATCGAATTACTCTCGATATTGACTTGATTAAAATATTTTAACATTTTTGTTTTAAATATATCATATTTTTAGGCCGTCGTTACGCAGCGATATAGCGAGTGTCGGTTACGGGTTTGATCCTACTCGGGTCAATGATTTAATTTGATTTCCTCGCAATGTCTCGAATATTGGGCGGCGCGTGGAAAGCGGATTGCCTTAACAGTAAATTTCCAATGCCTACCTGTATGCGAAATACAGTGTGAAGTAAAATAAATAATAATTTACACTGATGTGGCTCAGCAATATTTAAATATAATATCAATATAATTGTTTCTTCAGTATAGATAAAATGGAAATTGGATTCCTCATATCAGACCACCTTATATAAATATGTATGAATTAATAAACTGGTCTAACACGATCGCACTAATAGGCGTTAAAAGAGACTGACGTACATTATTCTAAAAATAACGATTTATTCCAGTGCCTTAAATAATGAAAATATATATAGTAACTAATTAAAATGTTATATAACTTGCCACTTTTATATTATGCTAATATTGAAAAAATATTATACTTTTAAATGTTCTCTCACAATAATATAAATAAATTCATCAAAAATATAATAAACTGTTATACGAGCCAGAGTATAGAAAATATTTCATTAAAAAAACATCAAAACTCAAAAGTTTTATTTATAACTTTGATCTTAAATCTGTAGGTTAACTTCTTCTTCTTCTTCTTGGCATTAGTCCCGGCTTTTGCCAGGGTCTGCCTAAATCTGTAGGTTAACTATTCATTTAAAACTATTTAAACCGTCATTTAATATTTAATATTCATCCACTACATATATTTTCACATAATCTTCTAAATTTTCTATTTTTACTACTATATTAAAACTTTTTTATTTATCATAATTTTATGTAGATATAAAGCATTGAAGTCCTTAATTTTAAGGAAAAGTGAAAATATTGTTGTGCCTTACTTCGTCCTTATCGTAATCATTTATAACTATTTTATATAAAAAATTTTACACTTGTTAAATATATTAAATAACTAATTTCAAATAAGTGATGCACTTTTTAATAAAATAAGCACTTATAAAATTATGCACACTTATATTTCTAGCAATAAAATTAATTCTATTTTTCATTTATTTCATTTTCTAATCATAACTTTAGATGTCAGCGAGAAAATGTGTTCAAATACATGTTACTTGGAGCAATAATTTTGTCGTAAATGTTTTCAACATCGATATTATTTGTTGTTAATTGTTAGTATATTAATAAAACGCTCAACAAATTGTTGTAATTTATTTATTTAATTTTACAATATAAATAGTATGTACTATTCAAACATAAAAGTTTTATAAAAATATATATATTTTTATAAATTTGAAAATGTTCTTTTATATAAATGAGTTTTGTGTATTTTTTTTTCTTTATTAAATCAATAAATTTTGCACTTTGCTGATTTACTGTCCAAGACAATATGTAATTAACATTTATAGGTTCATTGTATCATTTATGTAAAATAATACTTTAAATATAATAATTGTGACCTGTTTGTAAATGTTGAATTTGAAATGATTGGTTGTGTTTTAAGTATTGAATGTGAAATTGTTGTATTTGTTCAATAAAATTAATATTGACTGTTTTCACTTTTTTATTCCTTGTGATTATCATTTTATTTGATCTTTAATAATAATAACAGAGACTGAGGCAGGTCGTGGCGCAGGGGCGACTGTAAATGTGACAGGTTGTGGGTTCATTTCCCACTCGCGAAAATGAAATATTTAATATTTTCAATTCTTCGTCTGGTATCGAAGTATTGCGTGGCGTCGAGTTCCGCTATTATTCAATGTCTGCAGAATACAGAAGAAAGAACGTCTTAACACTAGGCTCTTCCTTCTGTTGTATGCAGGATACAGATGAAGCTGTAATTTTCTTTATTTTAAATACTAAATATATTTTTTTAAATGTTTACTGCTAGGACCTTCTTTAGTATTTTTTTTAGGTAACTGTGACAAGTACTTTCAACATCTGTGTGCAAAGACGATTAATGATACTTGATGACAAAAAATGCCATTTCCTTTATTATATTAATACACATAACGTGATTCAAATATATGCTATAATATACATTTAATAACAAATGCACATTATGAGCTTCTATTATAATTTTAAAAGTGAAATAATTATATTTTGATTCAATTGCAAATATTCAGTTTATTTAGAAATGGGATTGATACAGTCACTTTTTTGTTCTACGATATTTTGCGTGGAGAGGTATGTAAAGTGCTTTTGCCAAATATTATTTAACATTCTAGACGTAAACCTTAAAAGTTACCTATTTTGCCGATTTAGAAACTTTGCTATAATAATTAACGAAGTTCAACGCCACATTTTTTCTTATTATCTCTCGAGAATACAACATTATATTTTCGTCTTACGAGAATTTGAACCCATAACAAACGAACAATGACTACTTAATTGATGTTTATGATATTGCAGTTTCAGTTTATTATATTGCTGCATCTCCTATATAAAACAACAGACAGACAAAACCTAGTTTCTAGCAACTGCATTCTACATTTTTTACCTGATCTCGTATTGTTGTGCGTGTTGAGAGTTGAAATTTCACATCATAATTTGTCTTATAAGAGATAAAAAACATTAAAAAAACACTCCACCATCTTAGAATATTGAATAGTGGATATCGAACCCACAGCCATCAGAAAGACGTTCAGACGTTGTACCACTGCGCCATGATGGCCTTATAGTATTAATTTCATATGCACTGTTACTCAGAGTTTTGACGTGGACATGTTGCGCATTCGTGCTGATGCTACTGATGTTTAGTATCATTGTGTTGATGGTCTATGGGATTTCTGTTGGTTACCATTACGCTCAAAAAGAACTTTCGTCTTTTGCAAGTAAGTCGGGTTTAATTACTTGAATTTAGTATTATTTCTTATTATATTTAATTTTTTAAATGTAAATCGAATTGAAAAATAAAATAATTAAAATCATTTATCTTCACTATCCCGCTCGATTAAGATACAATGAGACTGAGTGCGTTATTCGGTTGAGTTTCGCCACTTCCATTTAGAGATGAAGCCTACTAACTGGAATATTTGATATCTCAAATAAATGATTTTTTCTAGTGTCCTCGAGATCGACGACAGAGTCAACTGTGGTGGGACAAGGCCGAAGGTCAGGACAGGAGGGCAGGTCTGTTGTACGACTCGTCGCCGTCAACCAGTCCGAAGTGGAACACGCGCCCGCGCCTATGCTTGGTAGGTTTTTATTTATAAATAAATATTTTTCAGTGTTTTAAAAACCTGATCTGTTTTGTTATTTAGCCTGCGATATTTATTATAAAGGTATAGCTAAACTTACAAAAATCGTAACGCGTAACGTAAAAATTACATAAATGAATAATTGGACGAATTCCACTGTCGGTCGGTGGGCAAATTCTGCTGCGTTTGAATGTTTATATGGAATTTTAAAATTTTTCAACCGCCTCATACTAAATAGATATTATAATACAAAACATATGTAACTATAACATTACATACACTGTTACAGAGGTATACCAAACCAAGAAACCAGGCGAACAAATCTATTTGGAGACATCGGAAACCCCACTTATTGTTCTTGAAACAGAAAGGTTTGTCACTCTTTTATAAGAATAAAGCGACATATATAAAGCTAACTTTGCAGATTAGTAAAACTAGTTATAGTCAAGTCACTTCACTCGACGAGTACCATAGCACGGACGATGAATATTAGTGTTTCTAGAGATGTCTTTTGGGAGGGGGGCTCTACTCTGAGCTTTACTTTTGAAATTTTGCACTTTGGATGTTTTTCTTAAAATATTTGTTTATTTTCAGGGGCAAATTATGAGTAAAATTTCTGGTAGTCACCAGAATATTTCAGGGAGGGCACGGATCAATGCCCCTCCACCCCATCTCCCACCACCATCCCTATTCAAAAGCTCAATATTAAGACAGCAACGACATAACGACCCTACTATATACCCTTATTTATCGTTTTTACTAATTTCAGACCGCCACGAGAACCGGAACTGTCTTCACAGGAGCGAGAACTAGCGCGGAGGCTTATTGGAAGGTTTCGACGATCTAAGAACATCACATCTACCATTTTACCTTTCTTTAGGCCATTAAATAGTACGGAACCACCAATATTAATAAGTGCGTCTTGAAAATTATACCTACATTGCTTTTATTTTTATGCTTTTTTGTATTTTTTTTGGATTTTGTATTGTGTATACTTTTAAATAGAATGTATATAAATAAATATTTTAACATGTTTTAATATTTTTATTCAGAATTCATTAAGTACTATTATTAGATAATAAGTTTTAATTCCTAAGCGATAGTGATTTTGCTAAATAAAGTAGTGTTGTTCAAATTAAAGGTAAAATTATTTTTATTCGATTCAGGCGGATTAACAATATCGCGGCGGGCAACTCGATGAGCAAAACCACGTTGCACTGCCTTGTCCACAGAACGCATCACGTGACCTCGCTGCGGTGGACCCGATCGCAATGCGCCAGCAGCTTCAGCAGCTTTTTCTATATAAAAAATTACATAACATAATGCGCCTCACGAAATAATTTCTACTACAAATTATATTTGTGGTCTCTATAGTAGAAAACTTAGAGTTTGATACATTCTGATGAATCTATCTATATATATAAGCTATGCCTTTGCTTATTAAGTTCAACTTTCCCATAAATAAGTTGAGCTTGACTTTAAAAAAATCCATAAAAAATAGTTGTAAATTTATAAAATGAATGTCAAAACATTTTTTTTTAAATTAAATCATAGTGAAGCTCATTTGCTTCACGCTGTATCCCGCCCAGGGTAGGCAGAGGGAACCTAATGTTAAGACACTGTTCCTCACTTTTTGCCGAATCCTGAAGGCATTGCGTGGTGAGTGGTGGAACTCAACGTCTCGCTTTGCCTCGACTCCAGAGCGAAGAAATGAAAATATAAATTTAATTTCCTCGAGTGAAGTACGAAGCCACGACCAGTCGCGTTTACAGTCACACATTTGTGCCCCTGCGCCACGACTTGAAAGCTGGCTTTTGAAATAAAAACATTCTGAAATATCAGTCTCTGTTGTAAAATCGATTTTATGGTGCTATTTTTACTTTAACGTACCCATAGCTTCAACAGAGTTTTGAACAAAACAATAGTGGTAACCGATTCCAATCCCTAAAACCATCACAGTTATAAGTGTTATCATCAAACAGCATGTTAACATAGCACATACGGTGCATAATGATATTCTGAAATAGAAAAATATTTTTTACTGGAAACTGAACTATTTTGTTTGTAATATAATTTTATTTTTGTCTTTATCTGTTGAACAACTGATTGCTAAGTAATTTTATAAAAGATGAGATGAGGAATGCTTATTTAGGTTGCTCAAATTATTATTATAATAAATCTAATATAGGCCAGCCGTGGTGCAGCAGCAAGTGTGACTGTAAAATCAACTGATTGTGGGTTCGATCCCTACTCAAGGAGATGAAATGGTCAGCTTCACGCTGTATCCCGTACACAGCAGGGTAGGTAGTGGGAACCTAGTGTTATGACACTCTGTTCCCCCCTTTCTGTCGAATTCTGAAGACATTGCGTGTTGAGTGGATTTCGCCGAGTTCGCCATTCAACACGCAATGCCTCCAGAAGCCTTTCCTTCTGTCTGTAGATTCCTTCTGTCTGCCCTGCTGTGAGCGAGATATAGCGTAAAGTTGATTAATTTTTTTATCAATCTAATACTTTATACCCTTTATATTTATTACCTCTCTAAAGCATCTAAAACAATGGATACAAATGAACTTAAAGAACAGCACACACAGCCCATTTCTAACTTATTATTAACATAATGTTCTTAGTATAATCTCATCTAAGTGCTATTATTCTCAAATCTTCATTTTAAAAGCATGATAAATTTAAAATAAAGAGAAACCTCGATTAATAAGACAATAATTTAGTAAATATGTCAAATTAAGACGTAATTCAAAATCATATCATTTTGTTTCTAATAATTGAATATAATTGTCTTTAAATTATAACGTATATATATAATTCCTGAAATTATTTTATAATACATATAAATAAATAGTTGTTATTCTGAAATAGTTTAATATAGAAAACTATTTAAAAAAACAACCTTATGGGTTGAATAGATACAAAACCTTCATGGTGCTTGATAAAGACTTATTAGTACAAAGTGAATACGCATAATAAAATATAACTGTTTTTGTATTTAATATCGGAAACATTGTAAAAATCTAACAAAGTCTAAAGCTGATGCTATTGGCCCCATTTAATATTTCTTAGATTCAAGAACTACGGCTATGGTAACACTTAACGCTTATTGTCAATGATGGCTTACCTCAAATTTGTCAAGCAATATGGCAGATGAAAACATCGGAAAGAAGAAACAAGATCATAAAAATACGAAACGTATACCGAATAAAAAATATGCTTTTAAAAAGCGATTACCGACGAGGCCAGTTGAGGGCGACAACGTAATTTATGTAACCAAGAAGACTCATTTTAAGGTAACCACAGAATAAAATCTAAGTATGTTTCCTTGACATTTCATATATTTTTGTTTTCCTCCAAAGGCTCAATTGGACAAATGTTGCGAACTTCTTGCTAGAGGAGAAAAGGAAATCATTTTACATGGACTAGGTGCTGCTATTCAAAGATGCTGCAACCTTGCCCTGCAACTTGAAATATTGTTTGCTGGAACATGTCAAATCGAAGTTAACACTGGAACAGTAGATTTAATCGGTAGATAATTCATATTTACTTCTTATATTACACATATGATTATATTCTAAGTACAATATATTTTTAACAGATGACCTGGAGCCACTGACAGATGATGTAGATTTCGGTGCACAGATCAGGCACTCATCATCTATTCACATCAGGATATTCAGGACAGTATTGCTTGGTGCTAATCAATAAAATGTTTTTTACACTAAGTGAAATTGTTATGTGGATAGGACTGACAGTGTTTGAAATATGGATAAACTTAATAACTATAACAATATTCACAGCTTTACTAGCTCTCAAAATTGATGGTGTGGTGAACAGTGCATGGTGGACAATATTTGCTCCCTTATTTGTAAGTGATGCAATGAATGCATATTTTTGTTGTATAGTGTGTATAAGGATGACTTTAGAGCATTCATACAAAGCCTCTATACACAGGGCTTCTTGGAGTTGTATATTTTTAGGGTTAACCTTTGTATTCAAGTTTTTACTATGTAGAAAGCTTCAGGGTGATTCAGCTATTGAGTACAGTGAAGTCTTTGCACCATTGTTCATTTTATTGCAATTAATAGCTGTCAGAGCATGTCAGCTACATCAATAATATTTTAACTGTCCAATTTACTACAATAAATTATAAATAATTAAAACAAACTGTTGTTGTTATTATATATTTAATGAAAATGACACTACAATGTTAGTATTAAGAAAATCAATTAGTTTAATGAAACATACTGAAGAACCCACCTCTGGGCTTCTTGCCATCTCCACCAAAGGCAAAAGTAAAATTAGAATTATGAGTTTGAGTGGTAGAACAGTTATCTTCAGATTGTTTATTTCCAAAAAATGACAAGCCTGTCTTTTTTAAACCTATAAATTAATAATACAATGAAAACAAGAAATTAAGAATAGTATTCACTTGTACTTAACATGTGCAATATAAATTTTATTTTAATGTTGAGGCCAGTATCCACCACCAACAGGGTGGCTCTCCCTAAATGTAATGGTTGTGGGTTTAATTCCAACTCAGAGGAATGAACTAAATGTATAATATAATTCATAACTTATTTTAAGGTTACCTGATAAGAAATTAGGAACTTCTTGTGATAATACTTGTGCATTGCCACTAGTTGTTGGCATTTGATCATCAGCTTTTGGTGATAGGAGAAGACTGGAATCTAAGTATAAAAATTATAACACTGTAATTTTTAGTGATACTGTGTTTTTAGTGATCTGTTTATGAATATTATTTACTAAATATGGGGCCAACATAGCACAGTATGGCTATTAATGTGACGGTTGTAGGTTTTATTCTCACTCGGCTAATTAGTTATTTTTTTTTCCTGGCTCTAATAAGGAGAAAACGCAACGTTGAGTTTTTCCACTCAACATACATAGTCTCGAAATGAAGCAGAAATTAGGAAGCATAGTGTCCTAACACTAAGTTTCCTCTGCTCTGTTTATACCCTGCTATGTCACCCACATACAACATAATAATAAACTTGCTAAAGCTTACCAATGCAAGGAGGTAAATCACTGTCTTCATATCCTAAAGTACTGACAGATACATCCAAAGAATCTACAATTCCTTGTGGGCCATGTGTAAATAAGAAACCTGATATTGATGCATCTTTTTGATCATCTTTGTTCTTAAACTATCATAGATTTATATATGTAATGTAATATTATAGTAATTAACAATAGATATAATAATTAAATTAACTACAACAGCATAATTATCGAAATATTCTCTTTTTAAAGGATAAAAGAAGAAAATTCTGATTATTTTAGGGTTCCACAAGTTTGGCCTGTACATATAAAAATATACCAAAAATTGGATATTAATAGTTATATCACGAAAAAACTATTACAAATTTATGTTAACAGAATTCAAACATATAAAATGAATGATATTGCATACGAGCGTATTTTAATTGGTACGGAACCCTCGGTACGCGAGTCTAACTAGCACTTGTTTTATATTATAGTATAGTATAGAAAAAACTAAACACAGAGTACCTCATTAATAGTTTCTGGAGGAATTTCATCGTCACCTTTTTTTTGGCTAGATTCAACTATATTGACATTAGCAGGTCTCTCATCAACATCCATTGACTGAATTTTGTTTTCATCAAAGAAATTTGATTTAACTACGTTTTCAGTTCGCTTAAAAACATGTCACAATAAGTCCATACTTACGACCGTCACAAGCAGCGGTACAGTGTCTGTGTAAACGCGACGATAATGGAGTCAATTCCGACTCGTGGAAATGAAATAGGTATTTTTATTTCATCGCTCTGGTAAGAAGACAAATTTTCGCCACTACACGTTCAATATCCTCAAAATATGTATTATCAAAAAGAGTATCGGTCAGTAGGAAATAAAAATAATTAATTCCCCCGAGTGGATTGAAATTCTTCACCTATCGCATTTACAGTCAAAAACTGTTACACTACGTTACGACGGATTTTATTTAGTATTTAGAAAATATTGATTCAAGCATTTTTACCATCAAAGTTACGGAATTCTTAGTATAAGTAAATTGCGGCGATAAGTCAAGATTGTGTTTTTTAAATACGATTTCTTTAATTTTTTTATAATTTTCATCACTAGTGGCGCTGACGTCGAATTGATTGTTATCATCTTCGTCAATTGTTTTCTCCAAATCTATTATATCTGTACTTTTAACAGACATTATTTCATTAAACATAACTTTTTTTCCTTGAGAATTCTGAAAACAAATTTAAATTAATATTGGAAATGTAAATTACATGTATATGTAATATTGTTGTAAGTTACCTTGGTAATTTTCTCCTCGGCATCAATTTGGCCTTGTGAGTTGATGCGTTCATTCTGAAACGAATTAAAGTTAATTGATGATAAAAAAATACATCTGAAATCGTATTTTTTTAATGTGTGTCACTGAAAATATACAAGTTACATTGTGATTTTTTCTTTTGTTTAGCAAGTTTCCCGTACGCATAGAGCCACAGGGAGGTGAATAGCCATAACTTGTCGTCCTCCTCTGTTAAATTACTGAGACACTGGTGCTAGCTTCGTATTATTAGATAGTAAAATACTATGACAATAAAACATACTTAATAATCAGACTACGTCTAGTATAAAAAATAATAATTACTTGACTAAAATCCACAAATTGTGAGGGAGGGTCCAACACATTGGACGTTGTTGGTGTATTCGTGTAATCGATTTCTTTAATTTTCTCCTCATCCTCTCCTGGATTTTTATTCTATAGCAAAGACGATTTTAGATCTAATTATCATACTTAGAGATAAAAATGTCGTTTTTTAAAATTCAAAAACGGATTTTACCGCCGCTTCTGTCTTAATACCAGAATAACTAACTATAACTTTATAGCCAGTTTAACTTTCCGGTCGTGGCGCAGAGGCACAGACTGTAAAACCGACTGTTTATGGGTTCGATTCCAACTCGAGAAGATAAAATTTAAATTTATATTTCCATCTTCGCTCTGGTGTCGAGGCAATCGCGGCGTTGAGTTCTGCCACCCAACACGCAATGCTAGAATTCGGCAGAAAGTGAAGAAGAGTGTCTTAACACTAGGTTTCCTCTGCCTACCTTGTTGTGTGTGGATATAGCGTGAAGCTGATTTATTGATTTATATAACTTTTAACGTACAAATGCAATACAAGACAGCTGTACAAAACTTACAGCTTAAATATATAATTTAGACAGCTTGCTAAGATATAAAGAAAATGTAGAAGTGATATCATCTGTTTAAGAAATATATTTATAATTTAAAATAACAAATAATAATAATTTATTTGAAATTAATAGAGTGATAAATATGAACAAAACACTTACTGGGTCAGAACAAATAATCTTCTCCTGGGCATTTTGTCCTATTTTATCAACAATTTGCAACGCGCTGCAATCCACCTTAGCAACAATGTCGAATGCTTCAGTTTTATCTAATTTTATATCTTCCAATATATGAATCAACTTTTTTTCAGAAAAATTTGATTTCAAATCCACAGATTTTTCATCGTTTTTGGAAAAATATGTTGAAACGTATACGTCTTTAATCATCTCTTCCGTTTTTATTTTCTTAGGCTGATTATCTAAAGGCTCAGAATCAACTCTTTTCGTAGATATTTTTATTTGCGAATCGATTTTTTTTATCTGTGATGTATAAATAAATAGGAGAGAAAAATTTAACAATTACTTATATAGTAAAAAATGGTTTGTCAAAGCGAGTGTAGACTTGTAGAGGCCGTTGTGGCACTGTTGATCATTATTTTTTCGTTCTGGTAACAAGACCAACCGCGGCGTTCACCTCCGACAGACGCATCGTCTTGAAAATTGCGTGGTCTCTGCCTACCCAGCAATAAAGAAAAGAAACAGGTTTTTTTTTATTTTTAAATTTACACCGACAAACGCAACCGTATAACGGCTCCATAATACATTGGAATAGTAAATACAAATCAAAATGCCTTTACCTTATCTAATTTATTGCTGAAAAAGTCTAAATCAATACTCGGCTGTTGTAGTTTTGGCACCTAAAACCAAATTAGTCTTTTCATTCAAATGTTAATTCAATTGTTAATTAAAAAAAAAGTAATTTCAAATTATTTTTAACGTACTGCTATAGTTTTTTTATCTACAGTCTTAGACATATTGAGCCAAGAATCTTGTATAGCTTTTCTATCATTTGATACATTATTATCAACTGTTAACTGTGTAACTACTTTCAATATGGTGGCACTTTCATTAGAATGTGTTACATCTTCAATATTTTTAATCAGTTTATTTAATTCATCTTGTTTATTATATATATTTTTAAGAGCAACAGGTCGCTCGTGAATCATATATCTTGCTAGTTCTATTATATTTTTTCTATCTAAACAATGAAGCTCATATTTTTTTTTATTAATATCGTTAAGTATTTTTTGTTTCTCCTTAGCCAACTTGGTGATATTATCGTGTACAGTATCTTTTTCATTTATAGTTTGAAGATATTTTTTAATGAAAGGAATATTTTCATATCGCTGTTTTGATGATATCCAAAGTTGGTCATATTTTTTAATACCAGAGTTAACTCTTTCAGTGGTAGCTATAGTTCTCTCTTTAGCTAATAACAATTCCTTCCTTAATTCTACATTTGCTCCTCTTATAGTTTCGAGAGCTACTAGTGAACTAAAAATATGCAAAAAAATGTATGTATATAGACAGCATTGAAAAATAATGTGCAGATATAACAAGAACTTACCTTTTAACTTCTTGTTCAGCTAGCCTGATCTCAGTTTCCAATTTTAAATTACCGTTACTTATAAAATTACATATTTGCTTTTGTTGCTCACTTTGCTTTTGTAATTTATTTACTAAATAACTTTGAGCTGTCAACACAAAATATTAATTAAACGAAACATAGCTTAAATTTTTGTTTTTTATTATATGTTGCAGTAGGTATACCATACACTTAGTTGGACAATATGTATATTAAAATAATTTGGTATATTGCGTTGCACTATCTACCACGATGTAAAATATCATAATTATAATAAATATTACTTATTAATAGATAAGAATACAATTTCCAGTTACTCGAGACATACCTATTTCAAGTCCAAACTTGGAAAATTGAATTCATATTAAAAAAAAAATATTTTTTTTTAATATATAATTAATTATATTGATCTAAGGCAACATCTTACTAAATACATAATATACAGTTAAAAATATACATTTATAACAAACAAATATACATTTATTATAGGTATATTTATATATTGATATATAATATCAGCAGGCAAACTAATCATTTGAGTTCATTCGAATGACGATAACTTTTTTTTATGAACCGATTTTGCTACGTTATGTTATGCTGAGTTCAAACAAAGAAATTGGTGAAAATTTCAAGTAAATCGGTTCAATACTTTTGGAGATAAGCATGATCATACATACATCCAGAATATATTTTTGCTTTCTATTATTCTTTTTAAGTATCCCTCTATCTATTTCAGTAAAAAATATTAAATATTCAGACAAAATATTTATACTGTTTTATTATACCGGATGGAAGCGCCAGCGCTCTTTTTACGGGAACAGTATATAGGTAAAATATTTTAAACCCATAACTAAAAAAATTAATCACGATACCTCAATAGTTTAGACGTAGGATTTTTTTATGTCACGATGTTTATCCATACTTTTATTTCGTGTGACGCAGTTACGAATAGATACCAATAACGTAAACACATACCACTACAAAAATACTATTAAAGATTAAACAACTTTGAATTTTGCCGTCAATACCTACGACTTCATCGGAATGAGGCGTATGCAGTGGTTTCCGTTTGATAGATTTATGCGTGCGTCGTACTTGACAAATTACGTTTTATTTTATAACGATAATTTTATTATTTATTTTGTTTGAAAAAATCACTTTATTTTACGGAAAATATATTTTTTTTATTGTATTACACTTTTATAAAGTAGTCAAAACTGGGGATTCATTTAAAGTGGTGCTGACAAAAACACTCTCAATAAGATAAAAAAAATACCTTTTATACATTGTATTGAGAGTACAATATTCAATTGTGATTCATCCACTTCAGTTGATATTTTTTCCAAGGCTTGAACGTCATTTGAATCAGTCATTGTAATTTATTTTGTGAATATCTTTTATTTTAATTTCTTGTTGTTGTTGTACTTTATCTTTATTATTTATTTTTATAATTTTTCTTATAACTAAAACTTCAGTAATGGAAAAACAACAAAATGGCCGAGTATAATGGCGGGAAATGCTTTGTTCTAAATAAAATCAGCAAGTGCCTTATGACATACAGCCTCACAAATAAATACCTTCTTGAGTTTAAGTAATTATAAAAATATAAAAAAAGCTTGTATGTTCAGTTCTATTTTTTATCTTTAGTTATATTTTTTGGTGAATATATTTAAAAAATAATACATTATTATTGTTTTAAAAAAAAACAAATATGTAGGCTGTAAGTATATACGCAAAAAAAAACTTAAATGATTCCTCATAGGTTGTTTCTCTCTTGACGATCTACTGTTTTAACGCCTAAACCTTACTCATGTTTTCAAAAAAAAAATATTACTTTAGGTCTTTCCTTATTTTCATGATAGCAATTTACTTTAAAGTAAATATTATTATGTAAAAATCGTTATATCAAAATTGTACTTCTAACATTTGACATTGAATCTCATTTTGCTAATCTACTATCCGTACAAAATTTTGGCGCCAATAAACTTTATATTTTTTTTTATGTAATACAATTTATCTTTAAAACTCCGCGATTTTAAATTAAATTCTTTCTCTTTTCATGCAACATTCTCCTATAATTTTAAAAATTTGAACAATAAAATAACTGTTTAAGATCAAAATATTTTTTATTACATATAGATAGTGCTTAAAACAAATGAAACAAAAGAAATTTAATACCTAAAATTTATTAACAAAATAGTGTCATACAGTTATTTAAAATAACAAACATAAATGATAATTTATAATACAGCCTAGCATCCTAAATAAACCAGGTACTTTTTATAAATTTATCCCACAATTAAAAGTAAAAAAAAAAGTCATGTATGCAGCACGAAGGAATGTTGGCTAAGGCTAGAGGTCAATCACATTTTCCATACACTTGTTTACACTGACCATAGACGTAAACACCCGAACAGAACAACTTTTAGCACCGATTTATATTTATATAAAATTTACTTTGACATGTTAAATATATATTGTTGGTTAAGTAGAAAAGTGGCATAATTAAACACAAATATTACAGGCCCATGCGGGCATTTAAATAGTTTATTTTTTTTGGAAACATTAATGTTAATATATACGCTTTAAAAAGTATTTATATAGGTAAGCCTTAAAATGTTATGTTTTTATTGAATCTGTAGCACGAAATTACTTTTTTCATTTTGAATAAATAAATAATACGTCATGTAATGTAGTCACTGTTATTTTATAAGAACGACAATGTATATTTAAGTACATTTTCGTTCTTATATATAAAACACAACCGCAAATGATAATAAAACATAAATATATTTGTCCCAAAAAAAAAATAAACGTTCTAAAAACATAACATTTGATTTTGTATCTGAATCGTGTATTGACAGATGACAATTTTCTTTAAAAATAAACATAATCTGTTGTGTCGACGACGTATTATAAATAACAGAGTGACACTTTTCTATGTCAAAATTAAGATTGTATTAAGTGTCTAATAATTTGAGCTAATAATTTTTTTCCATCCTCACACTGTATCCTTTAGTGTTAAGACACTCCGTTCTCTACTTTCCGCGGAATTTGTTGATTAGCGGTAGTCATCGCTTGTGCCCATGTGCCACTACAGTAAATAATCTTGATGTTCACATATTTTTTATTATACCGCTTCTCTTAGTAACCGGCAACATATCTTTTTAAAACGGTATTATATAAGGTCGTTTATTTGCTCAGCCTAGGTCTCCACGTCTATACTTCAAATTTCCAATGCCCACACAGTCCAAGTGTCCATGTCACACATTCACTTTGGCAGTGTAAATTACTAGCTAGCACCTATGCCAATATCAAGTCAAGTTCAAACAATAGTTTTATCTTTTATCCAAACTCTAATAATACTGCTCTTTACAAATCATATTCTATTTTATACAACAGCTTATTATAATACATTGATATAAAAAAAATATAAATCAAATTATCTTTCACATCTATACCTAAATAATATTTTATGCAATATTTTCTCTCAAATAGTGCAAGTCAAAAGTGTTATTAATTATATATAATACATAATATTTATTATTATATTTTAGAAGACATTATGCTTTAATAAAGGAAATTAATTTTGGGGCACATGTATTCCTAATGTTTACTTTGGCATCATTACATGATATCAATAGTAACTTTGTATTTCAAAGGAATGAGTAAACAAAAGGTTTAAATGCAAAACAACCAGACAAGATTTATTCATCATTCCACCGAGGGTATAAAAGGAAAGCACATAACTTTGGAATAACATAATAATAATACTTAAAAATACACTTTATAATAACTACTGGGTCCCATTAAATTATATTTTTTTACTGTACTTTTAAATGAACGTGTTTCGCACCGCCAACATTCACTAAGTGCGCGGCCGCCCGGGCGCGCTCTGCGGGCGGGGCGGCGGTGGGGATACGTCTACTTCCACAAAGGCAATATCAGTCGAATATTTTCAATTTTTAAGGAAAATAGATTCTCACCAAAATATTTAGCCGACGTCGACCGCGGCGGCCGACGAGGACAGAACAGCGGGTCGCCTAGAGAGCGGACGGCGCTCATTAACTGTAGGGCTGCGGATGCAGGATCTCGGTGAGCAGGCGCTTGAGCGAGTCGACGCCCGTGAGGAACCCGCAGTCGGGCCCGTGGTGCGGCGTGGCCGTGGCCAGCGGGGACTCGGCCGCCGCGCCCGCGAAGGCCGTGTGCGCGAAGTCGATCATGCGGATGTCCACGCGCTCCTCGGGCGCGGGCGCAGGCGCGGGCGCGGGCGGCGTGGCGGGCCGCGTGCGCGCGCGCTTGCTGGCCTCCGCCTCGCGCGCCGGCGCCGGCTCGCCCTCGTGGCGCCACGACTCGCTGCTGGTGGACGAGTAGGCCATCCAGCTGTCGGCCGAGTCGGGGCTGGGCGGCTGCTGGCGCGGCGGCGAGCCCGCGGCGTCCTCGTAGCCGCCCATGGTCTCCTCCGAGTGCGGCACGAAGGGCTCCCGCGCGTCGCCTGAGATCTCGTCGTGCAGCGTGGACATGTCGAAGTGGCCGGGCGACGGCGCCGACTCGGACGAGCCGGACGCGTCGCCCTCGTACTCGGAGGACGCGCCGCCGCTGGCGTCGTCGGGCGGCGGCGGGCCGGCCACGTCGCCCTCGAACACGATGAGCAGCGAGCAGGAGTAGAAGCGGTAGCTGGTCTGCTTGGCGATGGCCCGGCGCAGCGCGTCCAGATCGCGCAGCACGCGGCGCACGACGCGCGCGCGCAGGCGGCCCGCGCCTGCGCCGGCCGCGAAGAAGTCGCGTAGCGCGTCGCGCAGGCCGGCCTCGGACAGCGCGCGGCCCCAGTACTTGTCGCGGCGCACGCAGGCGCCCGTGGCGGGCACGTGCACCTGCATGCCGCACAGACGCACGCCCAGCGACGCGGACGTGCTGGCGGCGCACTTGGCGATCTGTTTGGTGCGCTTCTCGGCGCTGGCGTCGTCGCCGTGCTGCCGCGTGCCCATCTTCAGGTCCAGCACGCACGGCCGCCGGTACGACGACGTTATGTTCTCCATCATCAGGAAATCTGGTATTTTTTAAAATTATATATCATCGCATTTATTATGATTAGAATTAATTAGTCGTTAAAAAAGATTCTATCCTAACGTAAGAAGGATCTGAGACCCATTAACAACTTACATTGCTTGTTGGAGTTGTCCATGTGCGCAATGCTTTTGAGTACTTCGCTAGCATTGCCGTTTCGATGCACTTTAAATCTGTAACAGAAAGTATCAAATTAAAGTAAGGCCGGAGAGGTCCAGGAGGACGTCGATAAGGAGCTAATTGAAACACAAGAGTTGGCGTTATCTGTTATATTGTTACATTGCAATCAAACTGTATGATTTACCACGACTCCACGACGCAAGTCACATTCGGGGCGCGCCGTGTGCTCGCGTTAGTGGGATAGTCATGTAAGTATTGCGATGGTATGAATTAATGGCGACGTCGGAGCCGGACGCGCGTCGGCGTACGTCATAGTTTCTGAAATATGATAAAGGACACATGACAAGTGTCGAGGAGTGACGGCTCGAAAGCGACCGCGGGCCGCGCTCGGATACGCACTTGAACACGTCGTCGCGCTTGCGCTTCCCGCTCAGCGACTGCTTGCGCCCGTTCTCGTCGCGGAAACATGGCGAGTACCGCTTGTCCAATTTGGTGCCTCCCGAATGCGAGGCCTGCATCACGCCTGCAACAAACGGCCCACACATCAAAGCTTGCTGCTATCCGCACGACAAAAACTCTAACACTAATCTTTATTATATATACATATATTATGCATCACTTTATCCTCCTTGGCAACCATTTAAACATTTACAAGTTAATATTTGTTGGTGATGCCATAGCATTGAACATTCCAATTTTACTAATATAAATTTTAAAGTGATCGGTGACAGATTTGGCAGTGATATAATTAACATGATTTTATATTCTAGTATCTACTCTGTAAAATTTGTTTATTTACTTACTATGAGGTATTGTGCTTTTTCCAGCGTTAATTTAATAAATGAAAAGTGAAAATATATAATTTACGTAATTTTAATAAGGGTTTGTATATCTTTTGTTATGAGTCGTTGTAAGAGAGTGTATGTATGTATTTGTTTTGATAGTGTGTGTAGTGCGTTACACTACATCACGTAGTGTTTTGTAAAGAATCATGTGAGTGTTGTGAATGTAGGTTTAAGTAAAGGTTTACAAACCCATAATGTAAAATTACCGCTAGGGCGCTATTAGAGGCGGTTGTGTGGAGAGCCGCCGGCGTCGCTCCGCCCGCCGCAGTGCCGCAACCCTTGCGACAACAAGGAAACTAATATTGTGTTCCTGACCCCTGACCCGCTCCCACTCCTCCTCTCATGCCCAAACCCACCAGCCGTATCCCCGACCCTAACGAAACGTATGCCAGTCTACTTCAAATACCACTTACAAAAACTCTTACTCCGGTATTATTAATAATCCGGTAATACTAACAACAGACTAAACCTTTTTTTATAAGAAAATTATTATTAAACATTATTAAATATTATCTTTTATTTATAATTATGTTTTATCTCTGATACAATGTTTGACCAATTTATTTTTAAATTGATTCATTAACTATCAAAAACGTCGACTTAATTATTTAATTAAAGATAAATTAGAAATTTTATCGTATGATAAGCAGTATTGTAAATTCCCTTTTTCCATATTAATACTTACATTGTCATAATTTACAAATCGTATAAAATCTAAACGAGGTGAAAGAGGTATGCGAGAGACGTAGACCGAAGCGTTTGGCTCTGATCTCTCTGGCTACCCTGATACAGCGTGAACCTAAGTTGAGTATAAAATCTGTTCAAAGTTATTCTACTTGAATTAAAAATATTTTTTATTTTATTTATTTGTATGTGATTTTTACTAAGTAATTTTATTCATAATAAATGTCAAATAGTGACCCTTTTTTTTAGAATAAAATACTATAACATTATACATTCAGACATATTTTATCCTACTTATGGTTGAATTTATTGACGTCGAAACAGACGGAAGGCCAACATAGCCTTCCGTGTGTTTCGACGCGTAACAGTTAGTAGTTACTTTCACGGTAACGCTCATTAGTTTTTTATTATAGATTCACAATTTTACTGTGGCAACATTTTATTTATTTAAATAAACAATGACGGTCGGCGGGTTTGTTCATCTTCACTCAAGCATCTCTCTCATGCACACAGCTCAGTTTGAAATGATGATCACGATTCAATTCAAATGAGCAGCAAGGAAAGTTTTTTTTTATCCAATAATACTTTAATCATATTATTCCATCATCTACGCTTAGTGCATCGACAGATAGTCGAGTACGTCGATAAAAATGTAGCGGCGATATTGCGCCGTTTATATGGTACATGATCATCTATGACGCAAATACTTGATAAAATACAAATAGTATCTATTATAACATTCAAACAATAAATACTAAACAGAGTTACAGGTGAGAACAAAAATAAAGCGGTAACTTCCTTAGTGCTCGAAAATGCATAAACATCAAACAATAAAATTATTTGTAGACTAAATGAAAAAAAAACTGAACATCAAATAAATACATAATGATAGAATAGAAATTAAAAAATAAATATTTAATGCAATGAATGATAATGAGGCATTCAGCGAAAACATAAAAAAAAGCGTACCGAGCAAACGCATAATCTCCAACTTGGAAAAAAATCTCGATGCTCACCTTTGTATCTGGGTACGAAACTCTGGATGTCTTCCGGAATATTCTGGTAGAAGTGCAGCTCGCGTATATTCAGTGGTTTAATCACTGTGCTGTCATTCAACACCAAAAGTCTCGTGTGCCCGCCCACCTGTTGCGACATCATCAAATTAATGGAACTCGTGACTGAAAATTCACGCGTGGATCTATCTATACAACTTACATATATTATACTAAAAATAATGTATAATAATATAATAAAAAAATCGTTCTTCCTCATAAGTTTTATTAAATAAAGATCTTGAATAGCCTTAAACAACACTTACCCTACAAAATCATTTCGTGCAAGTAAGTTTTAATTTAAATACCTACATAAAAGTAAAATACGATATTTTGATTATCTATATATTATGAGCTAATTTGAATATATTCTTAATTTTTGTAAATATATTTTGTTTTTTATTGTTTGACAACATTAACACAAAATTATTAAATTGGACTCAAAACCTGCTATGTGCGGGATACAGCGTGAAGCTGATTATTAAATTGGAAAGTCGTTTTTATATATATTTACTTTTAATAGAAGTAACCGGAGAATTATAATCCAAAAATTTATTGTAGATTCTGTATGTTAAAATAATAAGCATTTAAAAACAATAAAACATCAGATTTATGCTGTGTCTCGTACACAGCAGGGTAGGTAGAGGGAACCTAGTGTTAAGACACTCCGTTCCCCACTTT